>JALMQS010000066.1:1287323-1361145 GCA_024734495.1 Forficula auricularia | reverse complement strand
GATTTACAGGAACCACTGATCTAACCAATTTGTTAATGCGTTTCTCTATACTGACTTCAAGAAATTCAAATTCGGTTCCTGCAACCATCTTTTTCAAAATTGGTTCGTGTAAACCAAGAGCTGGCTGTACCAGAGGATAGGCTGTAATCGACGATCGATGGCAAAGTAATTAATAATATCCGTTACGCAGACGACTCTGTGAAATTTCAAAGTAAGTAATCGTGAACACTTGCATACACCTGCTTAAGGGGTTCGTGAGCTGTTTATCATTTTTATAAGAAAATTCTCAAATTTTTACCATCCGGATCATTGATGCATTAAATGCTTATTCGAAATTTGAGAGTTGAGTCGTCTGTTCCATTACTGCAAAATAATTATTGAAAATTATCCTTTTAACATGGAAGTAAATGGACAGAGCTTTTAAAAGAGCTATAACTTCTATACAAATTATACCATTTTCAACAAATTTATACAGATAAATAATTCAACTTTTATGAATCGAATGATACATTTTTCAATATATCTGAAAGTCTAGTTAATTAAGTTATTCATAAATTCAAAAATAAAAAGTTATTTGAATCCAACAGAACAAAAGCACTAGTGTAGAATTCCAACTCTATTTCTTGAAATCGTTTTTGTGTTAAATAAATGTTTTTATAATGAGAAAAAATGTATCTCAATATTCTTTTTATTAATATTATCAAAACAAAGATTTTTATTCGAAATTAACCTCATTATTAACAATATTTTTATTAAAAAAATTTAGTAGGCAGATGTTGTCGCTCTGGAGAAATACAAAAGATTTTTCGAAGATCAACCAGATAGATAAGCTGTCCCGAACTCGCCAAAGCAAATTAAGCCAAAGCTAATGGTAACTACAGGCTGAAGCGAGAAGATCAAAAGACAAAATATATGGTTATTAACGGAAGATAATGTGACAGAAGATATATGGTATAGAAGGGGAAGCAGTCAAAGTAATGCTGATAAATTTTAGGAAAAACTTTTGAATGATCATAAACATAAAAACATTAGCAGTATTTTTAAAAGTTTTGCAAAGAAAAAAGTATTTGTAAAGATATCTAACTTTTATAAATAATGTATACATATTTCTTGATTTAGTGTTGTCAATCTATAAATATGGTGTTATTAACAATTTAGCATTAATGTCTACCTATGTATCAAACAGACATCGCAATATTTCATTAAAGAGCAATTTGTTGAACAAAAATAAATTCATATGCTTTCCCAATTGCCAGTGAAATAAAGTTGGTAATCTGTAGGTCCCGGATCATACTGTAATTGGACAGATGAAAATATTTGATCAAAAATTGCTAGTAAATTAATCTCTGTGACACCAAAATTATTTATATATCTAAACAGTTAAAAAATATGCATCGGTGTATGATGAACGCTCGGCAAGTTTTTGCCTGCTGGACAGGCGCGCTCGGCAGGGCGGTGTAAAATTCATTGGAATATGTCGTGTTTAGAAATAGTTGAAATAAGGAGAGAAGGATTTTTTCTGGCTGTCTATATTTCGATATTTATAACTCAAAAACAGAAAGTCATAGAAAGTTCGTTCTGGGGCAACATGTTTATATTTCAAAAACAAAGAACTAGATTTTTAGCTTCAGAGTATCCAAAATGCAGAAAATCGAAAAAATTAAATTGCTATAGTGAAGGCGACGATCTTATAAGCTAATGAACTGAAATTTGACACATAACTGGAACTCTCGGCCAAGTTTCAACTTAGAGGAAAGAGTAGGTACTGAGTTTTATAACGTTTTCACTTTTTCCATTAATTTTTTATATTTATAAATCCGTAATCATATAGTTACTAAATAAAATAAATATCTAGAAATTGAATAATCCCTGTAAAAATTTAAATTTTAAAAATTCCTAAATCTTATTGAAATGCGAATGGGGAGAGTCCTAAAGTGGTTATTTTTAGATGTTTTTTTTTTTTTTTTTTTTTTTGTTACAAGCCCAAATTTAATCAAGTAATTAAATTAAAATTTTTGAAAAAAATAGTATACCTACCATCTCTCCCTTACAGTCGAGAAATAAGAACGAATTTGATGTCTCAAGTATTTTTGGGAGATTAGGAATTTTTTCTGCTTCCGGTCTGCATTCTTGTCAGACGTTCGCGACTCGGTTATTATTCAGCTAGTAATAATACTATATATATATATTTGCCTAGATTAATTTGCCGCAACGCTGACGTAACGCTGCCGACAGGGAGCGCCATCGGTATATTTGCGGCAAATTTGAAATATAATCGTAATTTGGACTCGAATTTTGAAATGAAAGACTCCAATTGATTTTAAGATGATAATTAAGAAACATTAAATATATTGATAATTATTCCTCCTCCCCCCCCCTCTCACCACTCAAAAATTAAATATTCAATTCGCTTTTCTTTGCGCACAGAAAAAGAAATCAATCACATCTTATTTGATTTATATATCTATTATTTGTTTATTTTTTAATAATTTGCCACTTTTTTATAATTTTTTAAAAATCTAAATTTTGTTATTCTTATTTTTTGATTTTTACAAAATTAAACGACTTAAGACACGCATGCCCATATGAGTTTCTCATGGCAATACTGGATGGAGCAGCCTGTCATACAAACAACACCTGATCTCTTTTAAATATTTGGAGCCTTATATCGATTATCGATCCCAAATTTTAAAAAAAATGATATAATATAATTCTCCTCCTCACACGATACCACTTATTTAAATAAATCTATTTCCACACAAAAAATATCACAATGCTGTAGATTATAGAAAAAAAAATACTTCCAGATTCATATCTAGAGCCTCATTTCTGTAGCTGTGTCAGGAAGAAAATGAGGCGAAACTTTTAAGAGACTATGTATTTTCGGGAGTTTACAGGTATACATTTCGAGTGTGGTTTTTTAAGAGGAATAAAATTTTTGGATCGAGACGCCGCCCGCCAGGGCTACCAGCCCGGAGGGCCGAGCTTCCAGGGCGTGCCAAAGGCACGCACGAAAAGCTCTTATAAACATATTAGGCAGGCAAGTTCGGCTTGCACTTGGCCGCCTCATTTCGAATCGGTGCGATTGACTGTGTGTCATTTCTCAAAGAATTAGAATTTAATCAGGGGTGTCCCCAGTGTCGTACCTAGAACTTTTGGGGAAGTCTCCAATTTGCCGCCCTTTCCAAGTCAATCAAAAGGAGACTTTTATAAATTAATAAACATAGATAAATAATTGTAATTGAGAGAAACTATAGGTGGGGAGCTTTTTTACCATTGGATGCCATATTTAAATTAGGCAGTAATAAAGGAGGTCGCATAAGTTGATATACCTATAAATGCAACTTTTATAAAAATACAAGATACTTTTTTAAAGGCCACAAGAAACTTACGGAGGCCGCAGGTTCCCCACCTATGAGACAAAACATATACCTAATTTACAAAAATAAAAAAATAAAAATACCACCATTGATGTCTGTATCCGAGCAAAATTTTTAGAGATAATATTTTCTACCCTACATTGACTTGACGACGAGGAAAAATATTTGAAATCATATAGTAATTCATAATTCGTGGAAATCGAATAGTAAACATATGAAGTGAACAAGTTGTTTTTTACAACTATAAATAAATATAAAAAATGCCGCCCGGTACGGACCGCACCCCCCCCCCTATAGGTACGCCACTGGGTGCCCCCTAGTTTCACCCCCTTAAAAATAGAGGAATAACTACTAGGCCTACTCTAAAACATTTTGCCGACGACAAAAGGTATTGCAGTATTTCGTTGTCATTACAACCTTAGACCTACTAGTTGTACAGTATATTTTATTCACTTCTACAAAAATTAGAATTACATTTTGTTGAAATTGTAAAACTTGACCATTTTTATTTTTGGTATATAATGCTAATTTTGCAACATTTTCAATAATTTCAATTAAGTACTCTGAGTCTCAACCAGTCTCCACTGTGGAGCACCCTTGATTTATTCTTTCTAATTTCAAAATTTCCGATGAAAATCAGAAAAAATTGAATTATTAAATGGGAAACCGCTTAAATAATTGTAGCCAATGAAAGTGAATTTTGGTAGAAAAGTTTGTATTAATAAGTTATATATTTATGCCATGTGGCCAATAGAAGTGAATTTTGGTATAAAAGTATGTATTAATAAGCTCTATATTTATGCCAAGTTCCAGTTCAAACTAAAAATGTTTGAGATAATACCAAGCCTTGAAAAGTTTCCACTTTTTTCATAGAAACTATAATTTACCATTATAAATAGTTGAATAGTAGTTTACTAAGGTATCTAATAACATTGTTATATAAGGAACTGCGTATTAATTCGAATAGTAAGAGCGAAATCGTTGATATTCCATTAAAGATTCGAAATGTGAGGCATGCCATTCTAAAAGAGCCAGCACATCTATAAATATTTATTTACTTTTATCTTTATTAAAAATGTTTCACCTTGCACCAACACCACAATCTCTATTAATTAAAAATTAAATCGTTAAATGGGAAACCCTTAAATAATTGTAGCCAATGAGGTGAATTTTGGTACAAAAGTGTGTATTAATAAGCTCTATATTTATGCCAAGTTCCAGTTCAAACCGTTAAAAATCACCAAAAATGTTTGAGATAATACCAAGCCTTGAAAAAGTTTCCACTTTTCTCATTAATATTAAGCAGGTACAAACTATAATTTGCCATTATAAATAGTTAGTATTTACTAGGTAACAAATAACATTGTTATTTAAGGAACTGCTTATTAATACGAAGCTAAGAGCGAAATCGTTGATATTCCATTAAAGCCTCGAAATGTCACCAAAAATGTTTGAGATAATACTAAGGCTTGAAAATGTTTCCACTTTTTTCATTAATATTCGAACAGGTACAAACTTTAATTTGCTATTATAAATAGTTGAATAGTATTTACTAAGTAACAAATAACATTGTTATATAAGGAACTGCTTATTAATACGAATGCTATTAGCTCTATATTTATGCCAAGTTCCAGTTCCAAACCATTAAAAATCAGCAAAAATGTTTGAGATAATACCAAGCCTTGAAAAAGTTTCCACTTTTTTCATTAATATTAAGCAGGTAGAAACTATAATTTACCATTATATATAGTTGAATAGTATTTACTAGGTATCTAATAACATTGTTATATAAGGAACTGCGTATTAATTCGAATGGTAAGAGCGAAATCGTTGATATTCCATTAAAGCCTCGAAATGTGAGGCATGCCATTCTAAAACTGCCAGCACATCTATAAATTCTATTGGGCTTGCTGATTTACAATTCACTCTAGGCTGCATGGCCGCCGCACCGGTGTGTACGGTGGGGGCCTCAGCCAAGGAGTTACTCTCATTGGCGGATTGATCATCAATTAAACCGACACGGGCGAAACAAAAACGAACTGAGGTGAGTGATAGGGCGCGTGCCGTTCCTGGAATCCCAAGGGAGGATTTTCGGGATGAGTGGGTTCAAGCTGGCAACCGGCGCCGCCCCACCAGCCTGATTAGCCCAGTGATTGAGATTTAATCACCGGCACTTGTGTTAATTGGTTTGATCGTCCATATTAAGCGGGAACGCGTGCGGCCGGGCAAGACCCAGCCATATTCATCGCGGCATTGACGCTTGTGAGTGTCGGTCGGTTGTTTCTACAAGATTGTTGTGTGTTGAGAAACGGAAAAGACAACGTCTCTGTGTCATGTTAAATTTCAATCTAGCCTATTGTATAGAGGGAGGAGCAAAAAAAGGTGGGAACTAGAGGCTCATCTCGTGATCATGAATCATGCAGATGCAACTTGCTCACGACATCGTCATCTAGGCTTACCACTGACAGCTCCACAGGATTCGAAAAAAAGACTTTATTATTTATTAAAAAACATTAATTAGTCTCTTCTTGAAAAATATCAAATCGAGTTACAGGCTAGAAAAAGAAAACGGATTAAATCTTTTAATTCAAATTTTTTTTTTAATTCTAATTCTTTAGGCCACCGGAGAGCTTTGCAGGAAGGATCAACCGAGATATATATATAGTATAATAATGAATTACCATTTTAGAGATATATGTAAACAGTTCTGTAGTCTGGTTTAATTATGGAATATTTTATTTTTAGAAAATATACATTTTCTAGAACGTAATATTTAAATTTTCTCTAACAAGAGTTAATACTCATATAGGCTTTACTTAATTCAATGAAAATTTATAAAAATATCTATAAAAAAAATGATTTCCCTTAATTTCGCCAATGTTAACTAAAAAATAATAGATTATAACCATAACTTAATTTTTTATAATAGATTAAGTTTCTTGCAGGTCTATTCTCTAAGCAAAAACGTTAACTTTTAACATCCGAATTCAGCGTTAATTCATTTTAACACCTCCTTGACTAAAATTGCTATTCTGTAAGCAAAAACTTTAACTCTAACTCGCGCGCTATCAGGAGTGTAAAAGCATGGTAAAAACTTGAACAAGCAGAAAGCATAGCTATCTTCATATGGATCGATAACACCTAGTGTTAAAAAGTAAAATGATAACGTTGCTGTGTAAATATGGTTTAGAGAATAGCGTTTTTAACGCTAGTGTTATTACTTTACTTTTTAACACCCAATTTAAGATATTAAATTTCAACGTCTGTTTTTAGAGAATAGACCTGTACCTATGGTTTGGTGAAGTTTCAATCACTAAGGGCCAATAAAGATAAGAGTAAATAAATATTTTATTTAATATGGATTTACTATGAGTTAAGGATACTGGGTCACTTATTTCACATTAAAATTAAAAAATTAAAAGATATAAAATTTTTTTTCTTTTTCAATATATATATTTCGGGCTATCGACCCATCTTCAGGAAATACAGAAAGTTACTTTCTGTATTTCCTGAAGATGGGTCGATAGCCCGAAATATATTTATATTGAAAAAGAAAAAAAATTTTATATCTTTTAATTTTTTAATTTTAATGTGAAATAAGTGACCCAGTATCCTTAACTCATAGTAAATCCATATTAAATAAAATATTTATTTACTCTTATCTTTATTAAAGATGTTTCACCTTGCACCAACACCACAATCTCTACTGATTATCACTAAGGGCCAGTTGTATGTCAGTTAGTAAACTCTTTTTAAACGTTGACAAAGAGTTTACCAACCGACATACAACTGAGCCTAAGTAATTACAGTGTAAATTTTTTAAAATAATTTTTTTTTAAATGTAAACATTTTCTCAGAGTCTTGTGGAAAATTAAGACCTTGACACGAAAAAGTTAAAAAATAAGAAATTAGCTTTTTGAAATATGCAGGATTCTTTTTTATAATAAAATATATCATTGGCAGTTGAATTTACAGAGATATTTACTTTACAAAATAACATATAATTTTCTATTAACCTGCATTAAAATGGAGTAAACATAAACAGTAGAAATACAACGTTTCCAAATCATACAAGAGCTGATTTAAATAAATCAAACTAACTTTTGTATTTAATTTTTTTTTATAATTGTTTTGGTAAAAGCGAAGATCAGTTGCCCTCTGAAAAAACAACATGGCACTCATGAGTAAAACAGAAGCTCAGATGACTCCAGTCAAAAAATAACAGGACGACCTAGAAGGGAAAATTAGAATGAGTGAAAGTCCTTGCCGGTTCGGTTAATATCGAGGGGTGAACCCCGATTGGAATTAGGTGTACACCGTCTTTGGAATTACTATGGAATTCATTAGATAATCTATTGTCTTCTACTTAAAAATGAAAGCGGAAGTGGAAGTAGGTGTACACGATTTTAGGTCGCGGTTCACCCCTCGGTTAAGATATATTCAGTTCGGCTCGGTTCTTCGCTAACACCAACCTAACCGCCTAAATCCCAGCCCGAAATGAAGGTATACGAACCGAAGAACCGAGCCGAACTGAATATATCTTAACTGAACATTACAAGGTTTGTTTGAGAACGCATTTTTTAGCTAATCGAACCGAGATGATAAACCGAATCTGTTCAAGTTGTTTTTTGACAGAGGGCATCTGATCTTCATCGTTTTAGCCATTGTTTTTATTTCAAACATTTACGGCTTTCATACTACTTATTTTTTAATTCTATTATTTTTCATTTGTATTTTAACTTATTTTATTAAATATTAGATACTAGACTTCTTTTGACTCAACTGAATCGAAAGGACCTCCTTAATTAAAAAAGTAACTAAATAAAATATAGAATTGGCTTGTCAGAAGTACACTTGAGTCTTCTGATTCTGCAATGAAATCAATACTAATTAATAGTATACGATAGCTTTTATTGAAAGATTGAGAGTTTTAATTAATTTTTAGATTCCTAAAAGCACAAAAAGCGCTCAAAATTTGATTATGTTTTTAAGTGTTCAAGTTTCACGGTAACTCAAATTCTGTAAAGTTTAAAGAAATGAAATGTGATACTTGAGTTAGGTATCGACTCGCGATATGACAACAGAGTTTTGGCTCAAAACCAGCCAAAACCAGTATACCTACTCCTTTTTTCTTAAGGGGTTTTAATATTTTCATCTTCTTCTTCTTCTTCCGGATTTCTATGTCTGGCTACGCTTCTCCGTTCCCATTTTCCCAGTTTCACGGTCCCAGACATCCACAATCTCGAGATTTCTGGAACTCATAGCTTCGTTCATCTCGTCCATCCAAGAGGGTCGACCTCTTTTTCGTCTTTCGGGGGATCCATTCTAGAGCCTTTTTTGGGATTCGTTCTTCATCCATCCTTTTTACGTGTCCAAACCAAACTAATTGTTTTTTTTTTGGATTTCGTCAATAAGATCCCCTCCATGTTCATTCGTCTTCTTATTTCTTCGTTTCGAACTCTATCAGTTCTCGTCAACCCACAACTTCTTCTTAGGAAATCCATTTCAGTGGCTAAAAGTCGGCCTCGGTTTCTAACTCCGATATCCCACACCTCTGCTCTATAGGTAGTAACACTACGAACGAGGCTGGTATAGATTTTCATTTTTGTGGATCTCCTAATCGTTTTGTCCCATAAAACTGAGTGCACGGCCCTTGTTATCTTTCTACCCTTTATAATCGTTTCGTTTACTTCCATGCAGCTATTTCCATCTTTATTAAATATTACATCAAAATATTTATATTTTTCAACCCCCGATAACTTCTTCCCCTCCTCCAATATTAGGTCCGATATCATATTATTTCCGACAGACAAATATTCAGATTTTTTATAATTTATTTTTAAGCCCCCTTGGTTAAAAGCCTCATTTAGTTTACTCACCATGTAGTTAAAAAAAAAATAATAATAATAATATTTTCATAATTTTCTCCAAAAAAAGTTCCTTTTTAATTTTAATTTACCAAGAATTATAATACATGCTCTTTGTTGTCTATAAATGCTATAATTGAGCATGGATACTTGAAATTTATCAATATAAATTTAAAGTAGGAAGGTAGACCCTAATAAAGTAAAGAAAATTTAAAATGCTTTTAAAAAATTAAAAAAAATATAAAATTTTCTGAGTAGGTTTCACAAAAAATAAAAGACAAGTTGTTAGTATTTTAATTTCAGGGTATGAGTCCAACTTCTTATTTTTTGTGAAACCTACTGAAATTTTATATATATTTTTTTTAAGTTTTTTAAATTATCTTTATTTTAATTCGTTTTCCCAAGAACCTATACCATTCTCCCTTAACAAAATACGTATATCCAGTTCGCCCGAGCGGGGGTGCGAGTGCATCCTGAGTCGAGTATGCTGTTAGAAGTTTGGTTCCCAGACGCTTTGTTTTTAAACAGAATTTTTTAAGTAATACAAATGTATTTTTTATATTACCTGCTTAAGAAGATTATATTAAATAGGCACTCTTTTAAAATTATATCAATTTCTCTTTTTAAATTAATTTTAAAGTTAGTTTTATTTATTTTATTAAAAAATTTAATTAATCGAAAGTCATGTGGTGGTGTACACTTGCCCAAACAAAATATCTTTTTTTTTTAATTTAAAATTGAGGTATTAAATAATAAGAAGAGAGATAAACGCTTGTGTAAAATTTCTCACGCACAAGTAATCAATATCATCATACAACCTTTCTATCTTTGTCTATTGTTTTTATTTATTTATTTTTTTCTATTCGAGATGTGATAACGGTTTGTACAGTCATTATTCATATATTAATATTGGAATTGAAATTAAAAATAAATAATAGTTGAATCGAAAAATTCTCCAAGGTAAATACCATATATATATAGATATTTTCCTTTTTTGTATGTAAGAATTCATTTTATTCAAATCAAATAAACCTAATTAATAATTAAAAGAAATGTTACATTTTTAATAAATTTGATTATATTTTTCATGACTACATCAACCAATCAAAAGGATGGATTTAGTTAAGTGATCTTGTATAGTACAATGTTGATAATTTATTAGGGTCAGGGATCAGGGGCAGGAGTGTCAGGAATGGGGGTGGGCTGGGGGCCAGCGGGGACCGAGGTTCAATAAATTGTTAATTAATTAAAAGAAAAATAATTAATTGAAATTATTGAAGATGGGGGGTCAGGGGGCGGGGGGAAGGGGCAGGGGCATGGGAAAGGGGGCGGTCTGGGGGTTAGGGGGGGCGAGAGGTACAATATATAGTTAAATAATTAAAAGAAAAATAAGTAATTAGAGGTATTGAAGTTAGGGGGTGGTCAGGAGAGTTAGGGGCATGGGGAGGGTGAAAGGGGATGGGGAAGGCAGAGGGGAGCAGACTGGGGTCAGGGGTGGGCGGAGTGGCATGGCCGGGCGGGGGGTCAGGGGTGGGGAGGGGGATCAAAAAATGGTTAATAAATAAAAATAACTAATTAGAGGTATAGAGGTATTGAAGATGGGGGGTTCAGGGTAGGGGATAGGTGATACAATATCGTTCCACAGGCGACATCTTAACCTATGTCACCCACACCTGGAACAAAACTCTAGAGACCGGAAAAGAAACCCTCGCTGTAGCCCTAGATATCTCAAAAGCTTTTGACCAAGTTTGGCACAAAAATCTTCTTGCCAAACTGACTGCCTTTGGATGCACACCAACACTTCACAAATGGATAGAAAGCTTTCTGACAAACCGTAGTATAAAAGTTGTGGTGGATGGAATATCATCTGAATCGTTCTCCACAAACGCTGGTGTTCCCCAAGGCTCTGTAATCTCCCCCACACTCTTCCTAATCTATATAAACGACCTTATCGATCAAACGTCAAACCCCACTCACTGTTACGCCGACGATAGCACTCTGCACGGCAAACCCTCACTCCCGAATAATCGAATCAATGTTGCCTCCTCAATCACTCTCGATCTAGACAAACTGAATAAATGGGGCTCCCAAAATTTAGTTAACTTTAATGCAAACAAGACTCAATGTTGTCTAATTTCTAGGCGCGAAAATAAAAATTTCCCTGATATTTACTTCGATTCGAATCCCCTGAAAATGTGTGACAGCCTATCCATGTTGGGCGTCTCTGTCGCATCTGACCTGTCTTGGAATGAACACATCTCCTCTGTGGCGAAATCTGCGGCAAGGAAGATTGGCTACTTATTCAGGTCCAAGCGATTTTACAAGCCCCCACATCTTCTCACCATCTACAAGGCCCAAATCCGCCCCTGTCTCGAATACGGATCTCATCTATGGAGAGGAGCCTCTAAATATTCCCTTGCTACCCTGGATGCAATTCAGAAACGAGCCGTCAGGCTAATTGACGATTCTACCCTCACCGACTCCCTCGACTCGCTAGCTCATCGAAGAAATGTCTCTGCCTTTCCTTTTTCTATAGTTACTATCACGGCAGGTGCTCTGATGAGATAAAATCAATAATCCCCTCCAAAGCATGCTTTGTGCGTAGCACGCGTTTTCCCGACTCCCAACACTCTTTCGCGGTCAAATTAGAAAAGTGCCGGACCACTTCATTTGACAATACATAAATCCCCATGACTTCAAGGAACTGGAACTCTCTCCCAGCCTCCATCTTTCCCAGCACTTATAATCTTCAAACCTTCAAAACCCGAGTGCATAAACACCTACGTCTCCACCCCCTCACTTAATCAACTTTTCCTTCTCTTCGGTAATGCAAGGGTCTTTCGAGATCCATAGGGGCTGCTTCTTTACTGGTGCGCCCCTTCTTGCATTCGATTGCATTAAAAAAAAAAAAAAGTGGCGGTTCAGGGGGGTTAGAGTCGGGGAGTCCGGGGTGGGTGGGGGGTCATGGGTGGGATGGGGTACATGCCTGGAGGGGTTCAGGGGTGGAAGGGGGTGTGAATAAATGGTTAATTAATTAAAAGAAAAATAATTAATTAGAGGTATTGAAGATGAGGGTCAGAGGTGGGCGTGTGGGTCAGGGAGTAAGGTTTAGTGAGGTGGCGGGACCAAAGGCGAGGGGTCCTGGGGTTGGGGAGAGGGTCGGTGGGGTGGAAAGTGGTGGAAGGTGGAGGTGGTTCAAGGGCGGGGATTCAGGGGGCAGTGGGTCAAAGGGGATAGATAGACGTCCGCCAAAGGTGGGCGTCGCAGATAGTCCGTTGATAAAAAAGAAATTTCCGTTGATAAAAAAGAAATTTTCTTATTTCAGAGGCGTTAGCATATCAATAATGTATTATTTATTAGAAATGAAAATAAATGTCCCTCAAATAATAAATGATTCAACGATTAAATATAAAATGGATTTTAATTTCATGCGTCATTAGCACCTAATAGAACTAATCCAGGATCTATACATACTTTAGTGATTATTCATTCCTTTGAAATTCGAATATTGTGAGGGATAGTGACAGATCAAATGAAAATAATAACATCAGTAATATTAATGCAAGTGTCTTCCGAGATCCAGAAAAGATGCATCTTCTTGTTGCCCCTGTTCTTGCATTCAAACTCAACTAAATTAAAAAATATTTTTATTCTAAAAAAGCAATAAGTAAAGAACTTCTTTCAAATTCGTTTAAGACCTTAATGAATTTCAATATATAGGTATATATGTATAAGTATATCGTGAAATTTCTTATGTTTTAATCTGAGGTTCGTTTTCAGCTTTACAACAAAATAGAACAAACTTTGGCTACTAAGTTTGGACTTTATTAATTAGGGTAAGTTTTGTTTGGCAAAATCTGCCAGCGTAGCTAAAACCCAAATGCAGCCTGATGTAAATCCAGCCCAAGGGCTCGCGGGGCAGAGAACTAATTCGAATCCTCGTGTTTGTGGGCTGAGGGAAAACTTGGTCTCGTCGAGGAATCCCCTTCGCCTTGCAGCCTTCGCCCCCTTGGACCTCGTTTGGCATCCAGCAAACCCCGAAACGAAGCCATCCACACTCTAAACTCTTTCGCCAACGTATTTTGTTTACTCTAGTCAAGTTTTATAGTAGAGAATTAGATATGGATAAGATGGAGATTAGTTAAAGAAAAAAAAAGAATGAACGGGTTGCTGAATATATTCCGATGTCTATCCAAAGAGAGAATGTAAAATTAAATTAAGAAAAGGTAAAACAGGTTCCAGAGAACTCCATTCTGATTTCTCGTGAGGATTGCTTTTGTCGAAAAACAAATAAATTTATGAATTTAACAAACAAATAGGTAGAAGTTGGTAAACTAATGAAATAAATCATATTTTCTTGATGAATTGTTCGTTGAGTGCTTACCTTGTATTTTGTGAGACGAGGATTTTCCGCAGCCAGCTTTGCCAGGGTCTGGTAGTCGCATCGAGCACAAGCAAGCAGCCACTCCCGCGCTTTCGGCAAATCCTAAAACAGACATATTTTTATTTAATTATGAAAAAGAAAAAAGAAGAGTAACTTGTCCATATAATTAAAATTAGTTATGTAAAAAAATAAAAGATGATAAACTTAAAGAGAGAATTGCTAGATTCTTTCAAAGAGTCAACAAGAGTAATCCATTTCATTTTGAATATGAGATTTTATGAACCTTTTAAACTAGTTATTATTGTGAGAATATCTTATATAAAAAATAATAATAGAAATGATATTAAAGATAACCAGCTGCATCCCAGGCCTTAAGACCCTGTGAAGGAGCTTTTTTTGAGAGTATTATAGATAGTCAAGGCATATTACTATTTTAACAGAAAATAATTCCCGATAAAGATTTTATTGCTGGAATACCTTTATTGTTACTCCAATATTACTACCCTAAGTTCCCCCCTCCCATTTTATGAAGGAATAACTGCGATTGTTTGCAAAAAATTGCATTTTTCAAAACTTCAACCTGGCACAGGCTACCATTATCCAATTAAGATGAAACTTTAATTAAATTGTAGCAAAATTAATCTAGTTTAAAAAAATATGGAGTCGTGTTTGTCGAAAACGTGCTCCTTCATGGTCAAACTGGGGAAAAATCGAAAAAGTACGAGTTTTAGGGATATTCAAAAGTGATCCCGGGGGCTGTTTTTTGACAGAGGATAGTACCGGTTCTACTAAATCAAATTAGATGAAATGTTTATCATTTTACGCGAAATTTAAAGAGCTTTAATTTATCTAATGAATATATTTATGATTTGATAACCCGTTTTAGAGTTATTCAAGAAAAACTGAAAAAAACTCCGAAATTTTCTCATTTTGATGGGCGTAGAAAAATTTCCACAACACAGATTTGGAGGAAAACTTAGGGTAGTAATATTGGAGTACCAATAAAGGTATTCCAGCAATGAAATCTTTACCTACCGGAATTATTTCCTGTTTATGCCATTTTTCACGTAGTTTGGCTGGACTAAGATGGTATTCTTTTAAAAATTGTCAAAATGTCTTAAGGCTGAAGAAGGTTATAATATTGAAAAGTTTCGTACATTTCAGCAAACTATCTCGTGTGCAGTCAAAATGTCGGACATGTCCCCTTGCATTGCGATATTGGAGTTGTTTATTTAAGCGAAAAACATGGCAAGATATCCCAGCATTACGATAATCATGTTATCTTTTATTTTCCTGTAAAAGTCTTTCTCTTTCTGTGATTTTTTGATTTTCAAAAAACAAAGCTATTTCTTCACATAGCTGAAATACTCATTTTCATTTAATATTCACTTTGATATTTTCAAACTAGCTTGTATTAAAAAAGGAAACATTTTCTAGCTCTCAATGAATATTTGTTTTTCAATCACACAAAAAACTTGTCCTTAATTCCCATTATAAACGTGGTAAAGACACATACTAGCTTGATTGTAGAGACAAAAGCTAACAAAACTGAAAAGGTTAGGAAACATTGCCTTAAGTGAATTTTATCCTATATAAGAATGATGATTAGAGGTCGATATATACAGCAACATATTGTGGATTTGTAGAATTTTTCGAGAAAAATCATTTTAATTAATGAAATTTTAAATTAATTGTGTCATTTTTTTTCTTAGAAGATAGATAAGATGTTTTAAGGTGGTTAACAATTTTTCTGAAAGCGAAAAAGAAAAAAATGTTACTATCGCTTTTGGCTATATCTTGAAGAGTGAATTCAGTGTATGTAGTTTCAACATATGCAGAATTAAATTTATAATGAAATAATAAACAAATAGTATTATCTAGATTGATTTCGTTTGTATAGAGTGGGGCAAGCACCTTGCTTATTTAGAAATTCAATTAAGAAAAAAGTAAGACAGATATATATTTGAACAACATCAAGTACAACGTTTAAATGTTATGTTTACACAGTTTTAAAGAAGATAATTTTATCAGACAGATGACGTCCATTATTCTCAATACACTGCGTAAATCGAACTTGGAAGTTTAGTTCAACTCTTTGCAGCATATCGACGGGTATGTTGGAGACAGCTTGACGAACATTGTTCTTCAGGTGAGCCAGGGTCCTAGGACGATCGTTGTAGGCAAGTGCTTTTAGATAGCTCCATAAAAAATAGTCTCAGGGGGCTAATATCAGGCGATAGTACTGGCCAGCGCAGAACGTCCCTCAAGGAGATGACGCAGTGTATTGAGGATAATGGCCGTCATCTGCGTGATATCATCTTTATAACTGAGTAAACATAAAATTTAAATTTTGAACTTGAAGCTGTTCAAAGAATTAAATATATATTTGAGTTACTTTTTTATTAATTGAATTTCTAAATAAGCAAGGTCCTCTGCCCCACCCTATATAAAATTTGTTGAATTAAAATGATTTTATTGCCGAGAATAGCAAGTTTTCTTTATTTTTTAAGAGAAAATCAAAAAGAATGTCATCTGCTTGATAATACGAGATATATAATATGTTATACGTTTGTATATTTATTTGCATCCAGCGAAGGACAGTCTTTGATTATAGGTCTTAAGAAATGTAGATTTAACGTGGCGTTAAAATAAACAGTTATTGATAGAAAAGACTCAATAAATTTATACAGAAAAATTGAAAGAATAAATTGTTAATAATTTATCATTTTTTCTGATTGAGTACAATATTTCTCTATTTTTTAATCTAATTATTTATTTTCATCAAAAAATTGCAATTTCACATATGATTTTTAAATTAAAACTTGAATTATCTATTATATAAAATGTCGGCGTTTATGAAACGAAAATTCAATTAATTATTTCTATTATATTACGTTAGCTCTTATTATATTGGGGGCGAGAAAGTGTTTACAATGGATTGATCAAAATTAATTTACTAACAAAATTAATACATAACTAGGGGACTGTACTTTTGATGATGTTGATGATGATGATGATGAAATGAA
The DNA here is from genome assembly GCA_024734495.1 of Forficula auricularia. Lineage (NCBI taxonomy): Eukaryota > Metazoa > Arthropoda > Insecta > Dermaptera > Forficulidae > Forficula > Forficula auricularia. The sequence goes on along the minus strand of JALMQS010000066.1, from coordinate 1,344,488 downwards.
TCATTTTCATGAAGTTATATTAAAATTTTTTTTTATTAAATTAATGATTTTTGGTATCATGGCTTAGCAGACACATGAATCGAATGACAGGAGCGAAATATCAGAGTGGCAAGTGGTGCGGCGCACAATAGTTCCCTCCCGATAACCAACTGACAATTTAATTATCATTCGATGTTTAATAAAAGTACAATAGAGAATTTCTGGCGAAAAAAATTTGTAAGAATTTTAGCAATCATTAAAATCTTTTTGTATATTGAAATTGAAATTGAATAGAAATGATTTTCAAAAGAAAAAATGAAAAATTTGAAAAAATTAGTAAACATTAATTGAGTAAGATAATATCAATATTTGAAATTCGATTTACTTGAATATATTATACAGGATGATTCACACCGGGGGTAAAAATTTTGAGAAAGTATAGAAATCAGTCCGAATAAAAATTGATATATGAACTGAACATAGGTCCAATTTTTAACCAACTTCAAAAAAGGAGGAGCTTCTCAATTCGATTGATTTTTTTTTGTGTCTATGTTACCTGATATCTTCGCCATTTGTGAACAGATTTTAATGATTTTTTTGCATTGGGTTCAGTCTAGTTTTCGATTGGTAAAAATATAAATTTCATTGGTATTGGGCCTTTTTTGTTATGTTTGTTCAGGCATAACTTCTTTGTTTATGAACCGATTTTAATGATTCTTTCTGCGTTTGGATCAGTATAGCTCCAAGATAGTCAAGATACCTAACTATTTATTATCCATGCCAGAACTATGGCTGATGAGAATATTATTAAGAAATACGTATGTACTTATGGTCAGTGCTGGATTTCCGCCTAGGGCCACAAGACCCGGACCTAGGGGCCCAGCCGGCCTGAGGGGACCGGTTGCGGAATCTTTTTTTCAACCTAAATAGATCACAAGGGATCTACCACAGGCATTACAAATATCATACAAGTATGCAATCACAATCTCTGGCTAAACAAATATCGCTTAACATTCTCATTAAAATTACTAAGAGCCCCTACAAATACAATGTTCTTGAATATATAAAAAAATAAAAAATAAAAATATGTTCTGTACAAGTGCATTTAATTTGCTAAATTTCCAAAATAGCTTCGAGATGGTGGGGGGGGGGGGGCAAATGTCAAGTGCCTAGGGGCCCTGGGTCTCTTAAATCCGCCCCTGCTTATGGTATATTTTATATCCAATTAACAATGAAAACATCTCACAATTAATATTAGTTGTTATTTAAAAACAGAACATAATCCTATTTTGGAGTCATTTAAAGGACCTCATTTAGAGCGTTGAAATAAACCCTCTCAGCAATTCGCAACGAATGATGGTTGCTGCCACTCAATCAATAATATGATGGTAGGGGTTTATGATTTATTACAGTGTTCCGCAAACTTTTTGTGTTCAAGGTACACCAACCAAATCAAGAAATTTTAGAGGTACCCCAAAGAAAAAACCAATGTTTATTGAATATTTATTTATTATCTTATTATTTTATTAATCTACTCTTATTAAACAAGCAATTCTTGTACCTTTATATAGAATCGGTTTCTCGAAAACTGCTCTAACGATTTGGAGGAAATTCACGGGTTAGGCTGTTTTTGTGTTGACAATTCGATCTCTCAAGGTCTCATCTACGGTTAAGTTGGTTTTGATGGGTTTTTTGTTAATTGAAATAATTACTCGCAGGTTTCTTGTCTGGATAAAAATGTATAATTACATTTTTATTCAATTTCCTTTTAATAATTAATTGGTTTTTCAAATTTAAATCCCACTAATAAATCATTACAAACATTATTATATATTAAAATTAGGCAATTTAATTTAATTAATTAGATAGCTATTCTGAAAGGAGTTCCAAATGGAATTATGTTGATACAGCAATATTTTTCTTAAAATGACCACCCCAGCTATTTGATTAAGTTTTTTACACTCATTGTAAATCACTATACCCTGTTTTGAATATATTAAAGGGTGTGATTGCGAGTATTAGAATAGATTTATTGATTTCTGAATTATTAGTTTTTCTTTATTCACAACGTAGCATAGCCAAGCTCGAAGGATTAAAATTTTATTTAAATAAAAGTCAAGTAGTTGAATTACCTATCTTTACTATATTTACTTTTTAAAGATTTCTATTATAATTTTAATGAAATCAACTTTTTCAATACTTTGGGTTATACTATTTGCCGCAAAGATTTAAATTTTATCTTTTTTGTCCAGAAAGGATGAAAATTTTGTACAGCAAATAAATGAATAAATAAAATTAAATAGAGAAATTTAAAAGAAATCTGGAGTATTACCGGAAGTTCTGATAAGGGAGGGGGGGGGGGGGTGCAAAAATGTAGTTAATATCCGCTTCGTCAGATTGTACGATTATACTTTAGAACTTGCCGGAACTTTATGTCGCAAAATCAATTATTAGAATCAGAAGGGCGATAGAGGGTAAAAAATATAAATTTGATCGCACTTGATCATAACGAAAATTCGCATAATATTTATTTACGACTGTGTGGGACTTTTTGTTCTAAAATCAATTGCCCGAATTAGGGAAGGATGGGGGGGGGAGATTATAGAATTAAATTTTATTAGTCTTAGATAGGGTACTATATTCAAGAGCCTCAAAAAACATCACAATTGTTTATTAGTCTTGTCCGATATCTGAACAAAAAAATGTACAATTATTCATTAGGATTTTTGCGAAACTATATTGGCGTAAAAAACAATTTCAAATCACTAAAAGATCGAATAGAGAGATAAAGGGCCGTCCATAAATTACGTTACACAGTAAGGGGGGGGGGGGGGGAGAGACACCTCAGATTTGTGATAAAATATGACAGGGGGCCCCGGGGATCTTAAAAATTGAGATGTCACAATAGTCAAATTAATAATTTTTTTAGATTTGAGGTTATTATTATTCCAACCTGAAAATGTTGGTAAAATAAATCTAGTTGTAAGAAAGCAATTTTTAGCAAAAACACTTAACTTAATTTTTTTCTTCAAATAAATAATAAAAATGAAAGTGTGACGTCACGTGATAGAATGTGACACAGGGGGACCTAAAAATCTTGAAATTCGTGTGACGTAATTTATAGACGGCCCTTAATTTCATTTTTTTCAACCCCCCCCCCCCCCCCCCACACACACACACAATAAACTTGTTGTAATTACTCCCAATTTCTTTTAAAATAAAACTTATTTCTCTATTTAATTTGGTTTATTAATTTTTTGATGTGCAAAATTTTTCAACCGACTTCAAAAAAGGAGGAGGTTCTCAATTCGACTGAATTTTTTTTGTGTCTATGTTACCTGAATATCTTCGCTAATTGTGAACTGATTTTGATAATTTGTTTTGCAATGGGTTCAGTCTAGTTTCCGATTGGTAAAAATATAAATTTCATTGGTATTGGACCTTTTTTGTTGTTTGTTCAGGCATAACTTCTTTGTATATGAACCGATTTTAATTATTGACGATTGATTATAATTCGATGGAGCCGGCTGCACGCTCGAAAAAACATGACTCATGCGGCGTTACCTCGCTCTGAGGCGTTCCATTTAAGGCTTGAAGTGCAAGCGAGAGCGCGGAACGAGCGACAAAGATTGAGGCGGGCTTTTTAAAAGCTACAGTTACAAAAATTTTAATGATGTTTCCAAATTTTAAATTTTAAATTTAATAATTTAATCACAGTTTATTCTTATAATAAATTATTCAAAATTATTACTTTTTTACAACAAATTACAATTAAATTTGCAAAAATAATTAAGTAACTAATTGAACAACAACTTTTATTCAATTGAAAGTTTTTGCCGAGAGTAGCAGAATTTTTATATATTGAAGGAGACAATAAAAGAGTGAGTCTTCTGCTGGAATTATAAATAAATAAATAAAATTTATAATTCCAGCAGAAGACACACTCTTTTGTTGTCTCCTTCAAAACCTTTTATTCAGTTTACTTGCTGAAAGAAATAATGTCAATACAAAATTTATTATTATAAAATAATAAAATCAAAAATTAAATTTTAACAGTCGAGTAGAAATTTAAACAATAAATTTTATTCAAGTATTTTGTAAATTTAAAATGATTTTCTGAACGAAGAATTTTATGAAAAAAATCGGTTGTCTGTAAAGTCGGTTTACTGACGATAGTTGAACGTGACAACGTCATAAGAAAATACCATTCCATCAGTATTTTCTTATGACGTTGTCATGTTCAACTATCGTCAGTAAACCGACTTTACAGTCAACCGATTTTTTTTCTGTGATTGGATCAGAATAGCTCAAGATAGTCAAGATAACTAGCTATTTATTTATATATATATACATTTCGGAAATTTAAAATATTTAAAAACGAATTAAAAATGTTATTTTTTTCATCATGATTGCGATAGTTTCTATACGCTACCTACTGTAAAGTAAAAACGATTGGATATATTTATATCCAGTCTTAGTCGGTAAACTCCATTAAACATCTTTGATGAGTCCAATAAAAGCTTTATCATTGGCTTTTTATTTCCATTTTATTTCATTTATTTAATTGTCGCCGGTAATAAAGATGAACTGACAATTGATGAATCCCCATCAAGGGTCGTTCTATCTCCCTTTCTTCATTTAAAACGTAATTAAGTTTTAAAAGATTCATCGAATACTATAGGATATTTATTCCAGTCATGATTAATTTGTTTATTATTCAAATTCCAGCAGAGTAACGTCCATTTGTTTCTGCTGGCGATGATTTTTCTATTAACGCGCGCACCTCGCTCTGCATTCATTTAATGAAAACTCTCTCTCCTATAGTTTGATTTAATCGTGATGGCGTATCATTTATATTTAGAATGGAATCGCTACAGGTGGCTTTTTTATTTGTTTATCCTCTGCTTTGAAATGGTATCAGATAACTAATAAAAAAAATTGATTTATGTACCTGTGACCCCGTTTATTTGCTTTTTAAGTAGAAATTAGATTTAACCTTTAACCGAAAAATTAAAATCAAATAAATAAAAAAGATATCAAATTTACTTGATATAATGTGATAAACTCATCTTCTACTCTTACATAGAGCTATTGAAATAAAAATTTTAATATTATATCTTTACTTCACAATAATAGGATTGTGCGACGACACAGACGTGATTTTTTACTTTACCATACAGGATATGGTCAAGTATTGTAATCGTGCATCAAAAAAGTGTTTTTTTTTCCTTTTTTTTCAAAATATCTCAAAAACGGCTTAAACTATTTCGATTAAAAAAATTGAGCGAAACCATGGCATTTCGGTCTACAAAAAAGCTCTAATAAGTGAACATCGAAAAAATTATATTTTTCGAGATAATAATTGTTTTGTCAAAATGTCAGTTAGTTAGTTAGTTAGTCTGTGCGTTACCAAATTTGTGGACGAGCTAGCTCAAAAACTAGTGTGAATATCGAAACCAAATTTCACACGTAGTTTTGGTCTATTGAGATTAAGAGCTGATTAGATTTTGGTGCATATCGACCCAAAATTAAGGGGGGCCGAGGGGGCGGTTAAAAATTAAAAACTAGGTCGTTTGAGCAAATTCAACCAAATTTTGTATACATAATCAGTGGACCCCCAGAAGTCTAAAGATGCAAAATCTAACCGTCCAAAATGGGGGGGGGGGGTCAAAAAATGAAAATCTTTGCCATTTACCAAACCCAACCAAATTTTGTATACATAATCAGTCCCAGGAGTCTAAAAATGCAAAAACTAACCCCCCCCTACATGATTATAAATAATTTTATTAAATATTAAATATAAGTGAGGGACCAGGTTGTATGGTAAAGTCAAGTGGATGGCCACATCAGAACACGTCAGCTTATTTAATTTTAAAACCAACTATTAGTTCATGACTAGAGTCCGGATTTCTATGCAATTGGATATTTTGTTCGCCAACTCATACGACCCAGTAGATCAATTATCTATCCAAATCATGCATATAGGATACTGTGGGTTAAATTTTATACTGCATATTTTTGCATATTTGAGTAATATTGAATAAAATTGGATTTTGAAGGATTTTTTGTCAAATATTCACATTTCGTGCCAAATACGGATGTTTTAAAAGTAAATTTTCGGAGAAAGAATTAAAAAAAAAAGAAGAAATAAAACAGCAGGACACTTATAAACATAAATTATTTACAATTATAATCAAATTTTATTATTTTTGAGATCATTTGTTAATTATTTCTCTTTTTTCTTAACGGCCTTCGGGAATTATAACCCATTTTGGACAGTGAGTGTTCGTATGCGTGTGTTGAAGTGTGTGTAAATTAGTGTAGGAATCAGATTATTATAGCCGATCATTTGCATTATTTTATTAGTTTATTATTTGTAGGTCAATAAGAAAAGCTTGTTAATATATGGTAAAATAAAATAAAAGCAAAATACAATACAATCGTGTCTTTTAAATATATAATCATTTTGTCTTCAATTTTAATTTTTTAGTGCATAAAAAATTTATTTTGCCATCTTTTACTGCATATGTTTGCATATTTCAACGTATTCTGCATATTACTTGCATAATTTAGCATTTTTAACTTTTATTATTATATTGAAATGTTTCACCTAGAACCAACACCTAACTTATTAAAAGCATATTTTATAGCAAATTTTGCACTTTTACTACATAAAAATCCTGTGTCTATTCATGACAAATAAATTTTTTTTAAATCATTATTTTAAAACCCACTAATAGTTCATGACAAATAATAAAATTTGTTAAAATTAGGAAATTTAAATTATTAATTTAAAACCCAGTATGGAGTCGAAGATGCCCGCCGAAGGGTTTCGCAGCTGGTTAATTTCTATTCTGCTATTTTTTGCAATTATTTTTGTTTAAATGAATATAAGCCATTAATGAATGTTTCAAGTCCCCCTCTTTATTTATAAGTGCTGCATAAAGAATGATTTAGACCCATTTTACAATTAAATAAATGCAAGAAGTCAAAATTGACTCTTGCAACTTTAAAATATAGAGGGTTGATAAAATTTAACAAATGTTCGGGTGTCAGGTCTTGTTGATCGAAAATTACACATGATATAAAATCTGTAAAATGTTTGCCAATCTCGTATTTGATGTAAATGAGGCTTTTTGAGGGACTTTACTAGTTGTAGGTTTCAGAGAATAAATCGGAATTATTATTACATGTAGAAGTTGCCATCTCTGGTATAGTGCTTGGAATCCATATCATTGACTGCTATATGGGCTACAGTTGTTGCTTTCATGCTCAATCCTAGTCTTAAATAAAATGAAAATGACTGAGCTATGGGATAAGCCTATTGAGGAGAGTAACGAGAACCTACCTCAGGTCTAATTTTCTCAAACAAACCTCTTCAGTTCTGGTATAATAGTGGAACTGAAGAGAAAAGAACCAGGTTTCAGTTGGGTACTATTCATACACGAACATTTCAAATTTATGTTTGTTATCTATTAGTATAACTTTTAAGGAGATAGGTGTTGGTTCTAGTTGGAACATTTTTTAATAATAAGAAATTAAATAAAAATTACGAGGTAGGTTTCACATAACTCCTGAGGATGGGCTCGTAACCCGAAATATATCGAGATAAAAATTCATTTTTGTTTTATTTTATGTGAAACCTACCTCGTAATTTTTACTTAATTTTTTATTATCTAATAGTATAGTAATAGAGCATGTTACAAGCAAAAGACGCATAAACAATCGCATTTTTAGAAGCAATGAAAGAGAACTTTCAAAAGAGCATTTTCTGTTTTTGTTTGCCCACATTCACAGAAAGAAAACGGCCATAGATAGATACTGTTGGGAGATTATTAAAATTTCCAAATAGTCTTCTTTAACGAGTAAAACTTGTAAGGGTTTAGAACTGGTGATTTTGAACAGTTTTGTCAGTGACAAATAACGACCAGTACACCCAAAAGAATTTCCAGATGCGAAATTGTTAGAAAAAGCTCAAATCCATCTCAGATTTTCTGATACTAATTATAATTAATGTTTTTTTTTAGTAAAAAAAGATCCATTAAAATTAGCTGGTATCTCTAATGATATAAATAAATTTCTTCTTTTTCTTCTTCTTATTGTTAGGCTAACAGCCTGTTTATTCCAGAGCGTTTTTCCATCGTTTTCTTGGACGGCCCCGTTGTTATAATATACTAGGGGTGAGGGTGTAGTAAATGATTATAACAATATGTATTATTTAATACAAGGTTTATTCAGTATAAGTACAGAGGCCGGGTGTGACAGGGATCTCGGTCATAAGTCATCCGCCCAATTATCAGAATCTCATCGCTTATATATAATTATAATAAGGTCAAGCTTTGTTAATTACATAAGGCTAATGCTTTCGCGTAGACTTATGAAACATGTCGAAAAGGCATATCACAACACCGTCTTCTTTTCCCGGTAGGGTTGTTATCATGTAGTACCTTTCTCACTAGCCGGTCTTCGTTCATTCGTAATACGTGTGCACTCCATTCTGTTCTTCTCCTTTGGAACCATAGGCTGACATTTTGAATATTGCACTTTTCCCTAATATATTCATTTTTTACCCTGTCCATCCTTGTTTTACCCACAATTCTGCGTAGCGATTTCATCTCACAAACTTCCAATATTTCTCTTGTTTTTGCTGTGTCTGTTCTTGTTTCGGCCGCATATGTCAAAAGTGGTCGCACATCGGTCTTATAGATGCGTAAAAATTGAAAATTGAAAAATTGATTCCGTTCCCAGAAACTTGTTTGACGAAATCGTTTCATCCCGGCATCCTGATATTTTGGACGCCTTAATAGATTAGAGTCTGACTTCCTCGCTAAGGCTTATAAAAATTTCTTTGAGGCAAATTCTGTGTGTTTTCTTACTAGTGCTAGCTTATTTTATTCGTGTAGATACTTTGAATCTTATATAAATATTAATATTTCGTTTATTATTGTTGAAAAATGTATTAAACATTAGCTTGAAAGGAGTGCCTAATTTAAAATTTTGTGCACTTCAACTAGAATTCAAGTTCTCAATTCATTAGTAACTCAAGCTGAGTAGAGATTGATTGTCAAAAATTTGGGCACGAGGCAAGCCATCGCACGTGACCTGAAAAGTGTCATTGTTTTATGACAATTAACACGAGGTGAAATAAAGAAATCGTGGGCAAAAACCGTGTGGCTCATCAGCTTCCCGGGACAGCCTCTCCACTCAACTCTCATCATCTCTTGCAATGAACAATGGCCTAACTGTACTTATTCTTGTTTATCAATGCATCTCATCTCCGATGTAGCAACATGATGCACGCGTCTCTGATTGACTCTCTGCCTACTAACTGGCAATTTAACTGCTTTTATAGCCAATCCAGTCGGTAATTTATTTTAATAGACATTTCATATGTCTGCCATTATAAGCGGACATTAATTACAATATTCTATTTATTGGATATCAATGAGTATGAATTAAGATCCAGATATGATGAACGAGGTTCTAGTCAAATTATTTAATATATTATATAGAATCTTTAATTACTTTTTGAAATACATATATTATAATATGATAGATGTTATGTTTAATATACAAATAATTACGTATTTTAATAAGATTGGAGTAATTTTTGGAGACGGGCTGATAAGTGAAATTGAGTGGATATCGATGAGGCAGTCCAAAAAAAGAATAAGATAATTTACACTATTTTTTTATTCATAAAACCGACGTTTCGGAGGCTATTCCCTCCTTGTTCAGGGTTTTGAAAAGTCAGTGAAGGAAATCCAATGCGACATTCCCCTCTGTTTCCTCTTTCAGTGGCAGTAACAATAATATATTGAATTTCATTCTCAGCAGAATTATATTGTAGTAATAATTCTGATGAGAATGAAATACAATATATTATTGTTAGTGCCACTGAAAGAGGAGACATGTCGCATTGGATTTACTTCACTGACTTTTCAAAACCCTGAACAAGGAGGGAATAGCCTCCGAAACGTCGGTTTTATGAATAAAAAGATAGTGTAAATTAGCTTATTCTTTTTTGGGCGCCTCATCGATATCCACATATATTTTAATATTTTTGAAATCAATTTAATCTGAAAGTTCTAAAAGGGGTTTAAGAATTGTATAAACTAATAATAAAAACAACGTTCTATTTTTTGTATGCTTATATAGAAACAGTATTGGATAATATGTAGAAACCTTCAAAATAAAGACAATATTCAAAGTTTGGTTTCGAGCTAAATAAAATCCTAGGTCTTAAAGGTTTGAAAATTTTAAGCCTGATAATATTTGTTAAAAAATTATAAGCTATTCTCGGGCACGAGCTATAAAATATATAATTATCAAGAAGTTATTTTAGTATAGAAGTATTATCAAGTAACAAAACAACTTTCAATTATTTGGCTAGATCTTTCCTTGATTGATGTCCTCGATTTCGATATTTTTTCTCATCTCACTTTTCAATAAAAATGAATTGGTTGTAAAAATCAATGATCTCCGGAGATTAATATTGGGAATTAGACACCAAAAAAATGTTATATACGCTTGTCTAGTGAGCAGAGGATGGGGGAAGCATCAAAAGACACAATCATGTTCAAACCTGTCGCGGCAGCTCGCTGGTTGCCAGTAGTAGCATCAGTTCGATCATTTAATAGCTACACCTCGTATAATAGGAGCACCTGATATTTAGGCAACTGAATTGGCAGATCAGTTAAGGGTATGACTACCCTAGAAAAAAAGGCGCATGACATACATTTACACATTTTTTACTTTATCCAATGAGAAGCATGGATAGAGTATTGGAACAGTCTCGCTGCAAGCGGAACCCATGGTCTCAATCAAAGTCACAAATTGTAGTATTCATTTAGATTGAAATTACATGGGGTCTCGTCCAGAGGCCAAAAAGTGGGATTTTTTAGTATAGCAGTGATGTTATCTAATAAAATCTTTGAATGTAATAATAATAATAATACGATAATTTATATTTAATACTTATTAAACAAGAATAGGAATAAAAAATAACACACGAAAAGGATATTTATTTTTATACTATGTGTATGTGACTAATTCCTTTTTTTGTTTTGGTAATTACTAGACAGGAGGAAAGAATGTAATATCTACTAAGGAAGGTGACTTGTTAATACATATAAAGAAATCTAGAGGAAATTGCAAAATAATAGAAACAAATGTACCTAAAACAAGATCAGTGTTTGCAATTAGAATTTTTATTTTTCAACGGTTTTAAATAATTTCGAAATTGAACTGTTCTACAATTCTAATTTAAATAATAATAAATTCAAGAAAAGTATTAAGAAATAAAAGTATTTTAAGTGGTTTATGATGTTTATAATCAATAATTGTTTTGAATATGAGTCAGATGTTTTAAGTTTTAAATGATATCTTCAAGATTAACAGAATCATCTGATGATTTTCTTTGGATCTCGTATAAATTACAAACTGAAATAGTTTCTAGGATAATTCGACATGGTTCGAACTTAGTAAGATTTGAATTAAACAAGTTCAAACTGCAAATAATGAAATAACTTATTCTTAACCGACTTCAAAAGAAAAATGAGGTTCTCTTCGTCAATTTTTTTTATGTATCTTCAGAGATAATTTTTTTACCCCTTGGACTGATTTAGATGATTGTTATTTTACGATACAGGGTATGGTTAAGTCAAGTAATCGTGCATGAAAAAAGTGTTTGTTTTTGCTTCGATTTTTCGAAATATCTCAAAAACGGCTGAAACTATTTTGATTAAAAAAATTGAGCGAAACCATGGCATTTCGGTCTACAAAAAGCTCCAAATAAATGAACATAAATTTTTTTTTATTTTTTTCGAGATAATAACTATTTTGTCAAAAATGTCTGTGTAGTTGGTCTGGTTGTTAGTCTGTGCGTTACCAAATTTTTGTGGACGATCTAGCTCAAAAACTAGTGTGAATATCAAAACCAAATTTCACACGTAAGTTTTGTGCATTGAGATTAAGAACTGATTAGATTTTAGTGCATATCGACCCAAATTTAAAACCCATGGGGGGGGGGGGGTAGAGACAAATTTAAAAAATGAAATAATTAGTATCGTAAATTGGCTTATGGCTAGAAAGACCGAAAAGCCAAAAAAAGACCCAAATTTAAGGGGGTGGAGGGGGGTTAAAAATTAAAAATCTAGGCCATTTGAGCAAACTCAAGCAAATTTTGTATATATAATCAGTGGGACTCCAGAAGACTAAAAATGCAAAAACTAACCGGTCAAAATGGGGGGGGGGGGGGCGAGGTCAAAAAATTAAAATATAGGCCCTTGTACCAAACTCAACTAAATTTTGTATACATAATCCGTGGGCCCCCAGGAGTCTAAAAATGCAAAATCTAGCCCCCCCCGCGCTACATGAGTATAAATAGTTTTATTAAATATTAAATATAAGTTAGGGGGCAGGTTGTATGGTAAAGTCAAGTGGATGGCCACATCAGAACGTGTCAGTTTATTTTCATTCACGTTTACAATACTTGACCATACCCTCCTGTATGGTAAAATAAAAAGAGAAACAAATAGATGTGGCTCGAAAAATAAAATAAATCTACATAATAAGTTAATGGAGACTCGTGGAAAGGTCCACAGTGATCTTGTAGCCAAAGTTTCCGTTTGTATGTATTATTGTTGTTGTAGAATGTTGAGGTATTTCGGAAAAAATATATATTTTTTCCGAAATACCTCAACATTCTACAACAACAATAATAAATCTACATAATATGAAATTAAATAATAAAAATATTAGTATCTTAATTTGAAGACAGGTATATAGGTATATATAATATGTACACAATTTGGGTTAGACAATTTATTCCATTAGTCTATGGACTGTCTGGGAGTATGGAATTAAATATCTATGTAGTTCTATTGGAATTATTAAAGCCAAATAAAAAATAATTGTGTAACAGTCTTTAGCAAAACGTTTCCCCTAAATGGCTTAAATATTGTCAGAGCGAATAGGTATCTAAAACATTAATTCTACTGTAATTAATGTTTTAGTGATATCAATGATTAAAAGCCCCTATCATGTGAATGTGGCTTTATATTATAAACCGATTTAACAATGATTGGCATTTACTGTTGGGTCAATGTAAAGATTCATTGTTGTTGTTGTTGTTTTTTGGAGAGATAGAAAACGTATAAAAAACAATGAACAACAAAAACTCAAAAGAAACTCATTAGAGTCCTTGTAAACAAATTATAAACGAAACAACAACCTCGCATAAACAAATTCGAATTTGATATTTAAATTAAGCGCATCGATAATTAAATTCTATTGCCTTTGATTGACGGCTAAAATAAATAAATGTATATATTGAAGGAGCGAGAGTAAAAAAATCAATTACTCTACTCGTTTGGCGGCCTTTTTGTTCGGTTGAAGAGGAATTGGTGTCTGACACGTGGGCTAATATTTGTTTTTGAATTTTTTATTCTAGCCATGATGCCTTTATTAAAATTTCGTTTATTTTCTGTGGATTGATTTCTGTAAATGTGATGGTCGTGACTTGGAGAGCCGGGGCGGGGTTGCTACGCTCTGCCTGGGGGGTTATCATTCTCGAAATCGGTGACGGCCGATTCTGTTTAGCCTTAAGTCTTAGGAGATTGAAAGTACTTGCTAAGCTGTCAGCAGACACTGCGTGTTGGCGGCATTGGTGGCCCTAATCCTCAGCTGATGGCTGATAAGTTGGACAAATCATGGCACCAGCCACCTTCTTGCTTCACGGGACATCAGTGCCATTTCCAACTTCTTCAGCTACGATACCCATCTAACCTAGCCATTACTAGACTATCTATTTGTTTTTCTGTACATTAACTCAGAATACCCTGATATTGAGTGGATATTGATGAGGCAGTCCAAAAAAAGAAGAAGATTATTGTTAGGGCTCTCTAGAAGTGAGTGCTGTGTGGTGCTTTGTGCGCCCCCATCAAGTCGATGGGGTCCTAACAATCTGTTGAGTGCAGGTTGTAGGTTGCGTGTTCATATAGGTGTGGTGCAGGGGAGGGGCTGCTGGTTGGCATTTGGCCCCTCCAGATTCGCGTGTCCGAATCCGTTCGCTACTCCAGTCGAATCGAGTCGCTTTAATTATAGCATGGGTGAATATATTTCACTCATGCAAAAGCGACTCAACGATCCGACTGAGTCATCTAGCGGCCGTGTCTCAAGGCTCGAGGCACATGAGCAAGAACGGGCCGCTACACCACACCCTTTGTTTCTTGTGTGATTGCCGATTACCGACTAAGTCAGCCGGGCAAGGCTCTATCCACCTAGCTGGCGGGTCAAGAGGCTGCTTGCTTTGCAATCACGTCGGGCGGTCACCAGTGTTAGTGGTGGGGGGTGTGCGCTATCGTGATGTGATAGGGGTTGGTTGTTGGCATTTGGCCCCTCCAGATTCGCGTGTCCGAATCCGTTCGCTCCTCCAGTCGAATCGAGTCGCTTTAATTATAGCATGGGTGAATATATTTCACTCATGCAAAAGCGACTCAACGATCCGACTGAGTCATCTAGCGGCCGTGTCTCAAGGCTCGAGGCACATGAGCAAGAACGGGCCGCTACAAAGATAATTTATATTATCTTTTTATTCATAAAGCGAAGTTTCGGAGGCTATTCCCTCCTTCTTCAGGGTTTGAAAAGTCAGTGAAGGAAATCCAATGCGACATTTCTCTCTGTCTCCTCTTTCAGTGGCAGTAACAATAATATATTGTATTTCATTCTCAGCAGAATTATAGTAACTACTACACTGACAGTAACAATAATATATTTTGTTTTCATTATCAGCAGAATTATAGTGTACTACTACACTGGCAGTAACAAAAATATATTGTATTTCATTCTCAGCAGAATTATAGTATAGTAGTACACTGTAGTAGTACAATATAATTCTGTTGAGAATGAAATACAATATATTATTGTTATTGCCAGTGTAGTAGTACACTATAATTCTGTTGAGAATGAAATACAATATATTATTGTTACTGCCACTGAGAGAGGAGACAGAGGGAAATGTCGCATTGGATTTCCTTCACTGATTTTTCAAAACCCTGAAGAAGGAGGGAATAGCCTCTAAAACGTCGGTTTATGAATAAAAAGATAATATAAATTATCTTCTTCTTTTTTTGGACTGACATCAATATCCACTCAATTTCACTTATCAGTCCGTCTCCAAAAATTACTTCAATCTTATTACCCTGATATGTTTTCTATTTCCTTTGGTATACCGGGTGAGTTTTTTATCTTGAGAAAGTCTTATAACTCAAAAACTGTGCATTATATGAAAAAAAGTTTTAAATAAAAGATTTGTTTATATCAAAAGGGAAACTAAACTACACTATTGTTTGTCGACCTAGAACAAGCTTTCAACGGTATTTCAAGGTCAAGTTCTGTTTTTTAAATGGAAACCTATATTTTTCTTTACATTTCCTAAATCTAAAGAAAAAAAAACTGAACAACTTTCATAAGAACTATTTTTACTTTATCCAATGCGAAGAAGCATGGGGAAAGTATTGTAATCGGTCGCGGGGCAAGCGCGACTTCAAAGGGTCCTCAGGTAAAGACTACGGAACCCATGGACTCAATTAAGGTCACAAATTGAAGTATTCAATTAGATTGAATTTTAGCACGTGACGGTTTTGCCAAAAATTACCTGGGATCTCGTCGAGAGGCCAAAAAGTGCCATTTTTTTGGAATGCGTGGGGATGGATGGATGTATGTGTGTTATCGTTTTTTTCGTCCACGAATTTTTCCACACCGTTGGACCAATTGAATTGAAATTGAAAACCTACCATGTATTTTAACAAACTGAAGCGCTGATTAGTTTTTGGTACATATCGGTCCACAAACATTAGTACTTTATTTCAGTACTTTTTTAGTTTTTTCTAAATATCTTGAAAATGACTTAACCAATTTTGATGAAATTTAATATCCTAATTAAGTACCTTGGGGACCACGAAAAAGGTTAAATAAAGTTTTTAGTAAAATTATATTTTAAAGTACTTTACTTCAAGAACATATTACTATTCAAATGAATTTGGATAAAGTTTAGCATCGATCCGTTGCAGTTTATTTATACATCAATTAAAAAAATATTATATCCATTAGATCTCAAAAATCAAGATAATAATTATTATTAACAATTATTCTACTTAATTATCCGAATATATTATTCCCAATAAATATTAGTTTCTCAACAAGATGGTGAAAGTCCTTCAATGAAAAAAATAAAATAATGATCATTTTTCACCCTTTCCCAATCTACCATATGTAAAAATTTCATTTTTAATTTCCAATTAAAATATGTTTGGTGTAAATCGTCTTCAATTTTTAACAGTGTGTTTATTTTGCATTTAATGACTTTAATTCCAAGTTTCAAAGACTTCTAGAATTTTTGCTTTTGTGAAAGAACTACCTTAATGATAGTAATTGGGAACGCAATGAAACGATATAATTTTTTTAAATTATTATTAAGTATTTTTATTCTATTATATTTTTAGTATATGCACAAAAAGATCTCTAGTAGTCGAAATTTTTGATTCTCATCAATTCATCTAGTGTCGTATAGATTTTTCTTGCAAAATTTAATTTAAGGTTTGACCATTTTACATAAATAGTACAATTATTAAAATATTTACTAATTTTTAGAATTTAGATATTTGAATGCGGACACTTCAAATTCTCTCGCGGGCCGAGCCTAAAATACAGTTGCAATTTGATTCTTCTAACCTCCAAGTTTGTCAAATAAGACGACAATAATATTTTTCTATATTCTGACCTAAATGAAGAACATCTTAATTATTACCAAGAAATTAAGGCCAGGAATCAAAGATCTTTTTAAAAATATGTTTTATTCGTGTCAGAAGGGATCGTTCCCCAGGAGTCGAACCTAAGTGACAAACCTTCTTTCCGGGGAGTTGGCTTAATTCTAGAGGCAAATCCTTTTTGGCATATAAATATGTGCTGTGCACTAAAATTTTACTCAAGTTATAAATAACTCAATTGTAAAATTCTCATAACAAGTGAATGAAATTTTCTTTGAAAAGTCGTATTTAATTTTATGATGAAAATTAAGTAAGATTTGTTTTTTTTTTATTTTCAAGATAATGTTTTCCTACAAATCGAAAATTATTAGATCCTATATTTTCGCCAAATTTTTACTAAAACAATGCCGAGAATCAAAGATCTTAAAGTAAATAAACCGTAAAAGTTAAATAATATATTCAATAATTTTTGACTTTATTCTACATATATAGAAATTATTTTATTATTATTTATTTATTGAATATATGATTTAACATTCGCGGATCAATTAATTAAAAAATATGGTAAAGTAAAAAAATTAAAAACTAATAACGGTAAATCACTGGTATCCATAATAAGCATTAATTAACAGGAATAGCAGGGAATTGGACGAAAATTAAAAACAGAGTTTTTATTGAATGGGCCAGACGTTTCGTCGATTAATTTCGACTTCCTCAGTGGCTCATTCTATCACTCTTTGTCAAAAGACAATTCCACTACGCGACGAAACATCCTTTAATCTTTTTTATTATTTTAACTACAATACATTGTTGGCTTAGGCCTCAATTGCTCAACAATCTTGAACTTTTTACACTTGAACAATTAAAAACTTTAAATCAAAATTCTCACAAAAAATATGTTGTTTTTACTTTTAAACAGACAAATGAACTGTTTACAAGTTCAAAAATAAATGAGCTATTGAGACCTAAACAAACTATGTATTATAAATTAAAGCTTTAAGTATTAAAGGATGTTTCGTCGCGTAGTGGAATTGTCTTTTGACAAAGAGTGATAGAATGAGCCACTGAGGAAGTCGAAATTAATCGACAAAACGTCTGGCCCATTCAATAAAAACTCTGTTTTTACTCTTGTCCACTTCTGTCTAATCCTGAATTAAAAAAGAACGTTTAAAATGTAAATTTACCATTCAAAAGATCTTCTTGTTGTATTGGTAGGTTTTATTCAAGTGAAAAGTAAATAAAACATAATTTATTTTATAAAGATCTTTTGATTCTCGCTCTTAATTTTTTGATAGTAATTTGAGGAACTACATATAGCCGCATTAGTGTCGATATATTTAAGTAACAGCCTTATTTATAATTAAAAAAAAATCCCTGATTTTCATCATGATAATTTTTGTTTGCCTGTTTTAGCAATTGTAGATTAAAATAATTCAAAAATAAAATTAATAATTACTGCTTGAAATGGCAATTTATTAATATGTCTAAACTTCCGAAATGAGGTATTTGAAGATGGCTGAGCGTATTAGCCAAAATATGTTTCGATGATTTTGATTATTTAATATCTAATAGGGGTGTGAAGTTTTTCCAATTAAGAAGAATTTTATTATTTTATTTTAAATCTTGCGCATCAAATAACTCACTTTGCAAAGTTTATACATAAAAAATAAAATATTTTCAATTCTAAATATGTATTTAGAATGAATCTAGAAATTTTGCTTATGAAATAAAGAAAAATAATGTTGAACTAGTTTACTTCTTATTTTTAAATTTAGAAATATTATAATGCCTAATAAATATTTACCGAGTTGGCAGCTTCGAGTCTTCCTCGTCGGCACTCTGCAAAGAAAACGTCAAAAATATTATTAATTAAATTATCGTCTTAAGTCATAAGGTAAACTTAGAGTACAATTAAAAGCCAGATCTTAATTTGCAAGCCCAAGAAAGTGTATTTTAAACTTCCAAAGTTTCCTGGAGGTAATAATTAGAATAATGGGATTATTACGTTTCTGACAAGTATTTTAATGTTAATTAAAAGCTACAGCCCCGACGCAACGCGACATTAACGCGATGCGCGAAACATAATATTCAGGGCAAGGGCAGATTTTTACGATGACTCGTCGCTTGGAAGGTGTTCAATTAAAACTCAGCTAACATTAGAGTATGTATAGTTTGGTTGTGACTCATATGTGCATGTTTGGCATTAGTAGCGGTAGAATCCAATAACTAAAGTCGTCGACTAGGAACTAGACAAAAGAGAGTAAGTTCAAATAAAACATACCTACGTACACAACGACAAATAGAAATTTTTACATAAATTAATTATAATCCATTTGGGAGAAATTTATGTGCTATTTTCTACAATGCGAAATAATTTTTAACACTCTAAACTAGATGTGATTTATGAAGTGAATAATTCAGAAAGCTTAATTAACGTGTTAAGTTATAACTTAAATAACTTGAAGAATAAATATATGTATTATGAGTGAGAAAATGAATATCTAAATATACATTAAAAGTTACTTTTTTAGCTATAATTTTATTAATGATGATGATCATTGGCGTAGTTAGAGAATTTTCCTAGCCGGCCAGCTGATTAGCAACCAGAAGGTTTGAATTTTGGTAAACCGATTATAAATGAAGAAACTTTTTAGTAGAATTGACAAATTTTGAAAGTAAAGAAATAATTTAATGAGAAATGCCTAAGTGATGCCTCGTAATAATGGAATTTCATTTTTCTAGGGGAGGGCCTAGAACCTTAATGAATAAACAGGCTATCTAATATAAAAATAATTTTTCAAATCGGATTAGTATTTCTTGAGATTAGCTATTTTAAACCATCAAAATCACCAGCTTTATATATTACTAGTAGTAGTAGTATTAGTATAAATTGGTTAGGAAAGAGGTTTTGATTGTTGAAAATAGAGAAAAATCTTCAGATATCAACTATAAGCCTTTTTCTTCAATTGTATATGTCGTATAATTTAAAATAAATTGAGACGTTCTGATGTGGCCATCCACTTGACTTTACCATACAATCTGGCCCCTCACTTATATTTAATATTTAATAAAATTATTTATAATCATGTAGGGGGTTAGTTTTTGCATTTTTAGATTACCCCACTGATTATGTAAACAACATTTGGTTGAGTTTGGTACAAAAGCCAAGAATTTCATCTACCACCCCTATTTTGGGCGGTTAGATTTTGCATTTATAGACTTCTGGAAGCCCACGGATTATATACAAAATTTGGTTGAGTTTGCTCAAATGGTTTAGATTTTTAATTTTTGACTCCCCTCCACCCCCCTTAATTTGGGGTCGATATGCACCAAAATATAATCAGCTCTTAATCTCGATGCACCAAAACTACGTGTGAAATTTGGTATTGATATTCCACACTAGTTTTTGAGCTAGCTATTCCAAAAAAAATTTGGTAACGCACAGACTAACAGACTAAAAGACATTTTGACAAAACAATTATTATCTCGAAAAATATAATTTTTTCGATGTTCACTTATTAGGGCTTTTTTATAGACCGAAATGTCATGGTTTCGCCCAATTTATTTGATCAAAATAGTTTCAGTCGTTTTTTTAGATATTTCGAAAAATCGAAGCAAAATAACACTTTTTTCATGCACGATTACAATACTTTTTTTTTTTTTTTTTTAATGCAATCGAATGCAAGAAGGGGTGCACCAGTAAAGATGTAGCCCCTATGGATCTCGAAAGACCCTTGCATTACCGAAGAGAAGGGAAAGTTGTTTAAGTGAGAGGGTGTAGACGTAGGTGTCTATGCACCCTGGTTTTGAAGGTTTGAAGATCATAGGTGCTGGGAAAGATAGAGGCTGGGAGAGAGTTCAGTTCCTTGAAGTCATGGGGATATATGAATTCGCGAATGAAGTGGTCCGGCACTTTTCTAATTTGACCGCGAAAGAGTGTTGGGAGTCGGCAAAACGTGTGCTGCGTGCAAAGCATGCTTTGGGGGGAATTATTGATTTTATCTCATCAGAGCACCTGCCGTGATAGTATCTATAGAAAAGGGAAAGGGCGGAGACATCTCTTCGATGAGCCAGCGAGTCGAGGGAGTCGGTGAGGGTAGAATCGTCAATTAGCCTGACGGCTCGTTTCTGAATTGCATCAAGGGTAGCAAGAGAATATTTTGAGGCTCCTCTCCACAGATGAGAGCCGTATTCGAGACAGGGGCGGATTTGGGCCTTGTAGATGGTGAGAAGTTGTGGGGGTTTGTAAAATCGCTTGGACCTGAATAAGAAGCCAATCTTCCTTGCTGCAGATTTCGCCACAGAGGAGATGTGTTCATTCCAAGACAGGTCAGATGCGACAGAGACGCCCAACATGGATAGGCTGTCACACATTTTCAGGGTATTCGAATCGAAGTGAATATCAGGGAAATCTCTATTTTCGCGCCTAGAAATTAGACAACATTGAGTCTTGTTTGAATTGAAGTTAACTAAATTTTGAGAGCCCCATTTATTCAGTTTGTCTAGGTCGAGAGTAACTTGAGGAGGCAATATTGATTCGATTATTCGGGAGAGAGGGTTTGCCGTGTAGAGTGCTATCGTCGGCGTAACAATGAGTGGGGTTTGCCGTTTGATCAATAAGGTCGTTTATATAAATACTTGACCATACCCTGTATGGTAAACTTATTTTTATTTTAAGTCAAATTATTAAGAACATATAGAAATTCCGAAAAATGTTTTTAATATCGTAGATCCTGAGTGAATTTTCTTAAATGTCACTTCTATCTAAACCCTCGAATCATCAATGACAAAAAAATAGTCAAATTTTATATTCCGAAACATATATAAATTTATTTTTGTTGAAAGCATAAAGTTGGAATTTCGGGAAACTTAGGGAACGCGATGTGGGTTTATAGCGAAACATTTTTAAATTATAATAGGTTGGAGTTAGTTGATGGTGTTACACAGTGAGAAAAAATAAAATAATTTGAGTTAAACCATAATATAAATTAGGCATCTGAATGAGCTTGGTTGAAGCTTTTATTTTTTGTGACTAATTGGATTAAAATTTGAATTTTATACAAATCGCACAGAAGATAATGCATCATTAATTATTGCCAACGCTTGGTTAGCAAACAGTACAATAAAATCTGCGTACGTTCTCGATCGACTTTCGGCTTCTGCCGATCGCTCGCAAGTAAGACGCCTCACTGATTATAGGCCTAACCGAGCCAACCACGTATCCGGTCGAGCATCATAGATTCCGTGTGCATACAGTCCAGGCAAATGTAAACTACTCTAACATTCTTGATATGTGGATTAATTGTTATTTATTATTGTTATTATTATTATCATTTGATTTGTCAATATTTTTCGATTTATGGTTTTTAAAAAACATGTAATGCTCAGTCCGACACGGTTCGCTGGGGTCGTCATTGTGTTGGTTTTTTGTCTGGACTGTACATGGAGTCTATATAAGCCTGACCGACACGTGATTGGCTCAATTAACCTATAATCGGAGTGGGTGCTCATACTTGAGAACGATCGCAGAATAAGTCGATTGAAGCGTCGTAGTTATATTCTATTATTTGTTCGTGTTCAACAAATAATTATAATTAATTATGTGTGATTTAAATAAAAATTCAAATTTATCATATTGACTGATAATTCATTCAAGCACCCACACTCATACTGCGAAAAAATAAACAATTTCCTGTTTCTTCACTTTGTCTTTTAGTCAATGATAGGCTAAGAACCCGAAATATGTTGAGAATTTAAAAATTAAATGGTTTAACTCAAATTATTTTATTTTTCCTCACTGTGAAACACCACCAACTCCAATCTATTATAATGGAATTTCGGGGTTAAATGCAATACTGTTATTTATTGTATTCAAGTGAAAATAGAAGTTTTATATTGTCTATTTATATATTATCAATCGATACGACATAGAAAATAAAATGTTTTAATTTTAGCAAGGTAACTTAACTCTATTCATTTATTATTCATAGTCTAACTAGGTGTATTGATATATGCATTTTGATAACCATCGAAAAAGAACCCAACCGAAAATAATAATTGACTACAGGGAAAGAAAATGTAAGCCGTGTTCAAATACAAAAAAAAAAAAACAACAATTTCAAAAGTTGTTCCGTACAAATGTTAACAGGGAATTCAAATGGGTATTTAATAATAAATCTAGTAGAGCATCTTTTATAAACAGCGTCAACATAAGATGTACATCTGTTGGTTGTCAAAAGGTTTGGCTGGCCGAGTGCCATCAATCAGCCTAATGCGATAAGCATTAGAATGTCACCAATTACAATTAGAAATAGGGCCAAAATATTTGAAGAAAAATTGATTCAGATAGAAAAAAGAGACGATTAAATTAGATCAGCTATTACTTATTCGTGCAAGAGGATGGTTCTGCAAACCTGCTTTAGGGAGAGATAGGAAAAAAGCAAAAGCACATAAAATTGAGGGGTGCAAACGATACATCGATGTTTCAGTAGTAAAACATCGATGTTTACCATTGATGCTCACTATTACAAATCATCGATGCATCGATGTTTTTCTATACGATTTTTTTTACATCGAAGTTCAGACTTTTTTCTAAGGCTGGAGCAACAATACCGCAAAAAAGAAACTGTTTGACAGAGAAAGGGCTTTCAAAACTATTATTTTTAAATTCAGTTACTAAATAAATTGCTCTGGTTTAGGGAAAAAGTCTATTATGAGAGTCACATGATTATTGTATAATCTTTTAATAAAAAATTAACTTCCTACTTATATAGTATTTTATTTTATACCAAAAAAAACTATCGATGATACGATACATCAATGTTTTCTAGTCGATTTATCGATAAATCGATGTATTTTTTACGATGTTTGCATCCCTACGGGGAAATTAAAAACTTTTTCGCAAATTTGGTGAAGTGACAAATTTTTGTCAGCGAATGGTTTGAGCTAGCTATAAATTTGAAAAGTAACACCGAGGCGCAGTTTATTAATTCAAACTTGTGTGATGAATTTCAACTCATTCGCTACAACCATTCGATAGTAGCCCCATTTAACCATTTATTCTGATTTTCTGCATTTTTCAATTTGTAAATTTAAGAAGTCTAAAATATAATCAGTGACATTTTGACATCATAACGAACTTTGTAAGACCTTTTATTCTTAAAATTATCGTGGGTATTTTAATCCAAAAAGATACACGGACAAAAAAATATGTTTGTAAATGATTTTTCTTCAGTTTTCGGACAATTCTGAAATAGCTTAGAAAAAAAAAATGGAAATTTGGGAGTGAATTTAATACTCCAATCCGCTCAGCAGGCAGCCTCACCAAGAATAATAATGAAAATAGCAGAACAATTTGTTACAAGACCTTGTCGTGGTCCCCAAATTTCAGAAATCTGGAAACACACTGTTTTAGATTTATTGCTACAAAACACACAACTAGTCTTTTGATTAAAAGTAAAACTCATACGTCAATTATTTTATCCTTATGACTTTTTCAGATTAGTTCATTTCTTTTGTAAAACCAAATATTCTCTTTTTAGACGCTTTATATTAGCTTCAATGGTAACGAAGTTGGATGTAAGCCGATCTAGAAAGTCAATTTTATTCTACTTCTAATTGTTTTGAATGTATATGTAATTCAGATGAGAATACAATAAATTTAAAGAATCAAGCTGAAAAAATTAAGCAAGGGGGGGGGGGGAGCGAAATTGGGAATTATAACCCCCTTTGGTCCAAACTCACGAAAGTTTGTATACATCATCTGTGGGCCCTCAGAAGAGTAAAAAAATACAAAAACAAAACAAAAAGGGGTGGGGGGATGAAATTGAGAAAAATTAGCGATGTACGCTAAGACTAAAAAGTAAATAAATAAATTATAGTTTAAAAAATCTAAAAAAACAAGATTTTTTCAGTAATGCACTAAAAAGTACAAAAATGTAATAAACTTTTTTATGTCTAATATAACTGAGTCAAAAAGTTTGAGGCACTTTGTCGAAATTAATTGAAAGTAAATGCTTCTCAAAGAAGCGCCCCACGCTTTTTGACTTAGTTATTAGAGATAAAAAATTTATTATGTTCATTATTTTGTACTTTTTAGTAATTTACTGACAAAAGCGTGTTTTTTAGTTTTTTTAAACTATACCAGAGGTGGGGAACTTGTGGCCTTTGGGGAACTTGTGGCCTTTTTGAATTTCTTATGTGGCCTCGAAATGAATTTGGAATAAAGAAAAATTGAATTTAAAATAAAAAAAAAATTAAATTTAAAATAAATTTACATTTATCGGTATTGAAACTTATGTGGCCTCCTTTGTTACTGCTATTTTAAATGTGGCCTCTAAGGGTAAAAAGGTTCCCCACCTCTGAACTATACTATACTATAAATTTCAGAAAAACCAGGTGTTTTTCTATATATGATGAATGTTTTTGAAATTTTAATTCAAAAAATTAAATAAATACAAGGATAAACACAAAAAGCCAGAAGAACAAGAGACATGGCTTGAGTTGGATTTTAAATTAATATTTGGTTCATTTATGAATTTCGCTTATCGTGACGAAAGAATTGAAGTTGGGAAAAAAAGTCGCAGAAGAATTCAGACTTTGTATAAAGAGTGAATGTAAACATATATTTTAAATCTGTAGGTAATTTTTGATCTAATTTTAAATGTAAAAATTAAAAAAAAAATGTGTTTTACTTTTTGTATTCATTTTGTAGGCGTAGAGTCATTGCCCGAACAGATTACCTAAACAAGCTGACCAGACTATTGGAGCAAGAAATTAAAAGTTACGATCACTGTGTGTTTATTATATGAAAAATAAAACTGATCGATTGTCTGTCCAATTGATCACAAGTTATTTGCAATATAATAAATAAAACAAAAAACTATATTTGTTATGATTTACTCCCGTGTAAATATAAACTACTGTTAAGTCATTGGTTGCGTCAAACGAAATGCAAAAACATCCAAAGCTTTTCTACCGATATATGATTTTAAATATATGACTTGTCGAAAAATCGACCCCATTTTTGATTTATACAATAATATAAAATGGAATTGTCAGTGTTTAATAAATATGAACTGGGTATTTTTAAAAGCGATGGTCGATCGCCAGGGAAGTGCCCCCCTGGATCGCCATATTAAACAATTACATAAACAGTGGAACCTGATATAAAAAGGGAATGGGTTCGGCTATGCCTGTCAAAGGCTGACTAATTGCGCGGGTCAACATGTATTTCTATAATTGGACAAAAATAGGCTTAGCCGTTAAGAAGCTCGGGAAAATAAAACATCATTACTGAAACCGAGGACATGCCCCGAGGGTGAAATGGACAAATAAAAATGGATTAAACCATTATTCATAGGGTATATTTTTTAAATTTTTTATCCAATTGTGACGGGCAAGGCTCTCGCGAGGCCATCAGAGCGTTAAAGGCGACTCATCCCCGTGGCCAATTCTCCTGCCAATTCAATCCTGTTGCAATATTTTTTTACCAGTGTCAATTTTTAAAATGTCATTAGAAAAACATCCATAATCTAAAAATGAATGATGTGAAAAAAAAAATTAAATTAAAATTGCAATATGTGTTATTTTTATCATTTATAATTAAAAAATCGTTTTTAAAAAAAAAAAAATTGTTCAAAGTTTAAGTGACAAAATGAAGACAGAGAATGACAATATAATTAGTTTTTAAGCGGACAAATGATCACGTGTGTGGTGGGAAAACGGATGGCTGTGCAGGGCCAGCCTACGTTGGTGGCATTCTGTGCGCTTTGCATGCCCAAATCTACAGTGACTTTTACTTATCTAGAAATAAAGGATTTAATAAAATTGAAATTATATAATAATAGTTAAAGCGTTTAAAGAAAACTATTAATCCGTCATAATAAAATTAATAAAAGATGTATTTATTTTTAATTTAAGGAAATATAAGCGGATTTAACGAGGGGTGAACCGCGATTGGAATTAGGTGTACACAGTCTTTGGAATTATTTGGAATTACTTTGGAATTCATTAGATCATCTATTGTCTTCTATTGTCTTCTACTTGGAAATGAAAGTGGAAGTGGAAGTAGGTGTACACAATTTTAGGTCGCGGTTCACTCCTCGGGATTTAATCACGGGGCCATTTCACGTGAAGCGGACAACGAAAAAATGTGAGGGTCTCAGTTATGTTGTATATATCCCAATGAAATTGATTAGGGTGGACTAAAGGGAGAACTAGAAATGCTACTTCTTAAGGGAAATAGGTAAATGGCGTTGCTAGAAGCTGGCCAATGAGAAATTAAATAAATTGACACGTTCTGATGTGGCGACCCACTTGACTTTACCATACACTTCTGGTTGAGTTTGTTACAAGGGCCTAGATTTTCACCCCCCCCCCCCCCGCCACCCCATTTCGGGGGTTTGTTTTTGCATTTTTAGTGTTCTGGGGGCCACTGATTATGTATACAAAATTTGGTTGAGTTTGCTCAAATGGTCTATATTTTTATCTTTTGACACTCCCCCCACCCCTAATTTTGGCGCCAGAAAAAAAATATTTTCGTTATTATAGGTTCATTTTATAGTACATATATTTCATTTTTTTTTTTTTTTTTTAGTTTGAAAATATTATAATTTTAAATTTTAACCCCCTCCACCCCTTAATTTTGGGTCGATATGCACCAAAATCTAATCAGCTATTAATCTCAATGCATCAAAACTACGTGTGAAATTTGGTTTTGATATTATAAGAAGAAATTAGAAAATCTCCCCAAAAGGTTTCGAAGAATAAAAGGCGGATTTTCAATTTTGAATGTGAAAAAATATATCGAGTTTTCCGAAAAAATAATCACAATATTGGCATATTTTGAACTTTTTTATTAGATATAAATATTTTAACTCCAAATTTTCTGATTGAATGTATGGAACTGCATTCAAATATTGAACTGAAAGAAATATTTAATAATGTCTCTTTATTAAAATTTCATAAAAATTATCTACCCAGAAACAAATATTCCTCCTGGCTTCACAATAATTATTCATTTTTTAGAAATATGAATTTACGTATACCTACGTAAAGCTATTTTCGAGAATAAAATTCACTAAAAGCAAAATTATAAGCTCGACTATCAGGTGACAAAAATAACCAAGTTTAGAATAGTTAAAAGTTATTTTTCATCTAATATTTCCATTTTTTAAAATATTTATTATTTCAGTAATTAAAAATAATTACTCTAGAAAATGACTAAAAAGTACGTGGATAGAATGATCTCTCTTTCTTTGTAGAAGCTAAGGCAAATACAAGTTGAGACCTGCAGCAGGCAATGATTCCAAATACAAGCCCAGACCTGTTTTAGACTAGTAAAAGTTAATTTCTTAATTTCTATTAGTCTAGGAATGGCCTTTTGACTATTGCACTTGGACTAATTGGATACTCGTTATTATATAAAGAGAGAACATTAAATTAATTCAATAATTTGGAAATGTTAAGAAATAATTAAACTCGATATACCTATATATTTCTAAAGGACTTGAAATTGCTAATAGAAGTAGATAAATGATTTAAATACAAAATCCTGAAGGAAAAGAACTCAAAGATTATAATGGTATGATATTTTTGCTTTTTTTTGTCTTGGTAGATATCATTATTCTACAATATTAATTATATTTTTTGATTATAAAATATCAATGGAATTAGTAAATTTTATATGAGGCCCGAGACATTTGTTTTCCTTCAAATGAGGCCCGTGTAAGCCAAAAGGTTAGACACCCCTGATGTATACATAACTTCAAATAAAAGCTACAGAAGTAATTTAAATAAATTATAATCGAAGTGGGGTTGAGAAGATGTCATCACCACATGTTAATAAAAAAGTAATTTTTTTTAATAAGTTCAGAATTTTTTTCTCTTTATTTATATTTATATTGGGGAGTCGGGTTTGCTGAGCCGGCTAACGCACTGGTCTCGCTTCGGCATCGGTCGATTATGACGATGTTGGAGTGGAAGGCCGGGGTTTGATCCTGGCTGGCAAATAAAAATTTCTACCTGCTAAAAACTCGGCTCCCTCACTAACCCTACTAACACTTTCCTTATGTGCTGTCTAAATGGGATTTGTTCCCGGTGACAATAAATAAATAAAAAAAAAATATTTATATTATTTAACTTAAGAGTACATGCATGAGAAAGTTCTAGATATATTTATGAACCTCCCACAGACGGCCTCATAGAAAGTAGCCTAATCAATAATTGTAGGTTGGAGGGAAGTTTACAAGCGAAGTGAATTTGATCAAAATCTGTTAAGCCTTTGGTGATTTATGGTGAACAAACATTCAGACAGAGAAAAACAAATATTCGGAAAATACATTTTTGAGCTTTAATAGATATTATTAAAGCAAATAAGAAAATTTAAAAAAAAAAAAACGAAAATACATAAAGTGGCCCCGAACAAGGGACGAATTTTAATCACAGAATGAATGGGTGATTTATAATGTTTTTTTTTTTTTTAATTTAATTCATTATATTTTACTTAATGTGTGAAGAAAGTTTGTTTATTGTAGATAACCGCCTATTTTTGAGTCGTTTTTTCAATAATTGATTTGATAATAAAATTTGAGCATTAATTTTTGCCGCCCCCCCTTTTTGTGTCGGGGAGAGTGTTTAAAACACATTAAAAAAAAATATTTTATGTTCTTTTCAAAAATATTTTCAGTTTTTTCTAGTTAAATTTTTTCTATTTTTTATACCTCTTCAAAATGTGGGAGATCTTTATGGCCCACCCTGTACATTCGCAGTAGAAGGGCCCGAATATTAGTGGGGATGATCAAAAGGAACTTTGACTTATGGTACTATATTATAACCTTCCCCTGCCCGAATTATCTAATGAATTCCAAAATAATTCCACATAATTCCAAAGACGTGTACATCTAATTCCAATCGCGGTTCACCCCCCGCAAAATTCTACCTAATTTATTTATATGTGATAAAGTATTGATAGAAGTGTTATGAATATAATAGCAGTTATATTTGAAATTCATGAGAATATAGTTTTTTGTATGTTAATGAATCAATACTTTTATTGAAAAGCCTCTTAGGATGATGGAATTGGTTGGTATCAAAAAGTGAAAACAAAAAGCAATAAAGGGTGTCATTTAATTAAAAGGAGATCTAAAAAAAAAGACAAAAGCAAAATCAGCTTGAGAGGGTAAACAATTACGGAGCTTTAAGGGAGAGAGAGACAGACCTCTTTCATTCATGATGAGAGATCCGATTAAAACCTCAAGTTCGAGAGAACGACCTTTCTCTTTAATTTTTTTTTTTTTTTTTTTTTTTTTTTAATTTCGCGGGGATGTTGGCGACGGATCGGCGCCGTTGGTGGATTAAGCGGGTGTTAACACGCAGCACTCTGGCCAGTCGCAGCCGCGGATAAATAACCCGGAGGAAAAAAAACACCCCTTGGTCGACCGCCTATCTTGAGGGCAATGGGGGTGAACAGAATGAGAGAGGGTGCTTGGAGGTTGAATTAACGTCGATTCAGCGGGCGGGGTCCTGGCCACAGAGGGACCAGCTTTAAAAGAATTAGCGCGCTGAGTAGGAAAGCCATTAACTCACTTGCGACCAGGTTCAACGTTTTTTTTTTCTTTTTTTTTTTTTTTTTTACGAAAATTTGTACCAGATAAAAGAGGATCGAGAAGGACGTGTCAGCCTTCATTCCGGAATCGAAACCTTTTATACATCGACTGACGGAATTTAGAATTCTTAACCGATATTTTTAACATTTTCTCTTGTGGATTATATTCTTTTATTTTATGAAATCGCAATTTTAATTAAACTTCTTAGCTCTAAAATTATCAGGAATTTGCAGTTTCTCTATAAATAATCTCAACTTTGTATAATCTCCTATAACTGGGGTCGGCAATCTACGGCTCGCGAGCCACATGTGGCTCTTTCGATGTCAAGATGCGGCTCTCCAGTTCCATGTGCAAATATTAATAATTATATTATTTTATTTTCAAAACTCATAAAAAAATATTATACTGCATAAAAAAAATACTGTAAACAGGATAAAAACACTCAACAGAGAACAGTGAGAATAGGTGGAGTAGAGAGTAGATGGACAGCCTCTCGTCGAAGACATGAAGAGCGGCAAATTACTTCATTTCGAAAATCTGAAGCAATATCGCGATGACACCCATGCAACTATTGACACGAATTACTTCAGCATGGCTATAAACAAAATAAAGGATGGATTCGCCGAGAGATTTGAGCAATTCAAAACAAACGCAAGTACTCTGGCGTTCATAGTAAATCTTCTAAACACAAATACAAATGAGATCAACATTGAGTCATTTGGAATTGATACGGGCTCGCTTCAAATGCAATTGCTGGATTTGAAAATGAAAATGATGGCACTTCGCAAAATTAAGCAATTGGTGTGTATATCAGATCGCTATCATGGGTGTCGCATTACTTTAAATTTTAATTTCAACAAATCGATATTTATTTGGAAAATTATTTAGAAATAAGATCAACTTTGAAATAAGATAATTTATTTTAAAAGAATTTACATTATCATTTTTCGAAATAAAAGGGATTTTTCAAGTTATTCCTTATGAATGTAAAAATTTAGAGGTGGGCCAATTTTTTGCTTCCAAGTGTATAATAAAAAGTGAAGTAAGGAGCCAACTAACAAATAAAAATCTAGAGGCTTGCTTGAAACTGAAAACAACAACTTATGAGCCAGATTTAACCAAACTTTCAAAAGGCATGCAAAGCCAATGCTCCCATTGATGTAACTATCTATTATTCAATAATTATAGTTATATTATTTGATTACTAATTTGATTAATCTAGAAGAGCTAGCTAAAATACTTTAATATGTTTTGTGCGAAACATTTCTATGTTTTTATATAAATAAATATTATTTCATATTTAAAAAAAGAAAGTCAAATTTATATACCTAATCCTAATCAAATACCATAATATTGAAACAAAAATGTTTGTGGCTCTTTAAAAACTGGGAAATTTTGTAAATTGTAATTTTTGGCTCGTCCATCTCAAAAGGTTGCCGACCCCTGTTCTATAAACATGACTTTTATAATTTTTATGTCTTGACACTTGATAAATACACTAATATTTAAAAAAATCGTTGGAGCGGTTTTTGAGAAAATCAAAAAAAAACGAAAAGTCTTTCATGTAAATGTCCACTTCCGGTCTTCTGATTTCAACCAAAAGCTTGATGTACTCCTACCCTATATCAAGTTTCAGATTTTGTATCTCTGAGACTTATGGTTGCGAAACGCAGGGGAGGGGTACATTCTTACGTACGTAAACATCAACTTCCGGTTTTTCTATTTTAGCCAAAATCTTGTTATACTTCTTGTAGCCTCTAGATAGCTTAAGTTTCAAATTTCAAGGCTCTGCGATTTTCCGAAGACAAGATATGAACGATTAAAATATTTATTTTACGACACTTCTAATTTACAACCCCTTCCTTTAATTCAATCGGATTAAAAATTTGACACAACTATTAACTCATGACACTTGATAAATACACTAATTTTTAAAAAAAACGTTATAGCCGTTTTTGAGAAAATGAAAAAAAAACGAAATAAAGGAAGGGGGTGTAAATTAGTAGTGTCGCGATGACTTCAAATAATTTTTTTTTTATGAATTTTATTTATCTTAACCAATTATTAACACAATTGTCAAAAGATTTGTTATTTCACATACTTAAGGCACACTTTAGGAAAATATTTAACAAATATAATTCCTCACTTAACAATATATATATATATATATACAATAATAAGATTAATATTATCCAAATGGAATAATTAATATAATTTGTTAAATAAATGGTTTATATGTTTTTCTTCTTTTTAGTCGACGAACATTATCATCAACGTTGATTCAAATAAATGAAAATGTGAAAGTCGTGTGGTTAACACACCAGTTGATTTTTTATTAAAAACAGCTATGCAGGGAAATTGGATGTCGACCCTATCAAGTTTTGTTAATTAATACATTAGTACCTGGAGGCCCCGAGCGATGCTCGGTAACTTCTTCCTTCAGTTAAAAGCTTTATTTTAATATTATTTTTAATTTAAAATTCTGATAAAAAGGTCGATTTTTATTTGAGAGCTGTTTTCAAATTAAAAAAAAATACAAATATATATAGTATTCGCCCACTGTACCCCCCACCCCCACCCCGCTTGACCCCACCCCCGAAACCTCGCCCTACCCCCGGATCCCCACCACTGCACCCCACCTTCTGCACCTGTTTTGATTCAACCATATGATTCATTTTTATTCA
Source organism: Forficula auricularia (assembly GCA_024734495.1). NCBI lineage: Eukaryota > Metazoa > Arthropoda > Insecta > Dermaptera > Forficulidae > Forficula > Forficula auricularia. The sequence continues at coordinate 1,311,449 of JALMQS010000066.1, read as the reverse complement.
TCCAATTGTTAATAAATAAAACCTATCAAAATGTGTTGTTTTTTCAGAAAATTGAGACCTGCTTTTGCGAAATATATTTTTAAATAAATTCTTGATTATTTTTGATTCTATTAAATAAATAAAGTTATTTATAAAAACAATTATAAAACGTTTATTAATATTTCTAACGTTTAGGTTGGACAAAATATGTTAAAATCCATAATCACAATACTTCTTCAAGGCCTTTTAGAACAATGAATTAAGGCAACCCATTGTCTGCCTGGGTACAAAAGGAAAAGGGAAACCTTTTTTAAAACCCTAAGAATGGGATTTGTCTACCTGAGAATAATTAATTTGATTACGAAAAAACCCATCAAAAACAATTTTGTTGAAAGTGAGACCGTGATAGATCGAATTGTCACCCCGAAAACCCCCTAACTCTTGAATTTCATCAAAATCGGTAGAGTCGTTTTCAAAATAGAACTAAGATACAAATAAATATACAATTTTTGCTCGTTTAATAAGAGTAGATATTATCAAAATATTAATTTCATTAGGAAACTCGATAGGTAAAGATAAACAAGCAAGTCGGGATCTTAGACTATTTTACAGAAAAATAGAAAACAAAAATAAAAATAAAATATCTTTAAAACTAGGTTTCAATAAGAATCTGCTTATCATTCATCAGTAACTATAATTTAAATATCAGGTATGCGAGTCCGGGCTATTTTTATTCCTTTGGCACATTATAAAATTGAATTTAACTGAAAGATTTTATTTTCAAATAAAATAAATTTAATGCGAAGATCGAAAATAGCATGGAAATGTGGATTATTCATTGCAATTCAAAATTAAATAGAAAAATGCATAAATGGTTGAGCGCGACGATAGAGCTGGTCCGAACAGTCATGTTCCGATTACTCGAAATAAAACTCCTGGTCTCGGAACCGTGGTACATTAAAATTGCATGGGAACGACGTAGACATGATCCATCCCTAAATGAAATAGATTCTGCTCTCTTTTCACCACAGGTTATATCCGGAATAAGTGGGAAAATATATAAATTAATTTCAAAGGACTAAATTAGATGAAGTAAATGAAAAATAAAACTTGGTGTGTGCATTGGACGATTTTACTTTAACAACCTCATTCTAGGGTTCCCTTTAAAAAGTAAAAAGGGACCCTATTAGCGTCGCTACACTGCCTGTCTGTATGTCCAACATTTATTTTTTGATACATAAAGACAAACAAAGAGGTTTTCCTCTGCTTGATGCAAATAAACATACCGGGTGAGTTTTTTTATCTTGAGACAGTCTTATAACGCAAAAACAGTGCATTATATGAAATAAGCTGACGTGTTATGATGTGGCCATACACTTGACTTTGCCATACAACCTGGCCCTTAAAATTATTTATAATCATGTAGGGGGGGTTAGTTTTTGCATTTTTATACTTCTGGCGTCCACTGATTATGTATACAAAATTTGGTTGAGTTTGGTAAATGGGCAAGATTTTCATTTTTTGATCCTATACCAGCCCCCCCCCCCATTTTGGGCGGTTAGTTTTTGCATTTTTAGACTTCTGGGGGTCCATTGATTATGTATACAAAATTTGGTTGAGTTTGCTCAAACGGCCTAGATTTTTAGTTTTTAACCCCCTTCCACCCCCCTTAATTTTGGGTCGATATGCACCAAAATCTAATCAGCTCTTAATCTGTCTGGTGAGCAACATTGCGGCAAGGTTTGGGGTGGGCTCGGGTTCTGTGAGAGTTGAAGCCATCACACTCTCGTGGAAGGGAGTGTGGTGGCATAAAGCGGTGCCTCCCCTTGTCGCCCTGGGAATTTCTCAGAGAACTTTATACGATATGACCTTCAGGGCGATGAGGGGTTCATTAATGAACTTTTACAGCTTCAACAGGAGAACTTATAGGGAAATCGCCATGCGATAGAAATTGTATATAAAAAAAAGAAAAAAAAGAAAAAAGAAATTTTTTTTTTTTTTTTTGTAAATATATTATGTTAATATTCCTATAATCATGTAAATAATCCTGTAATTAAATTCACCCGATAATGTAAATATTTCTTGTTAGTGGAGGCCCCCACCTGCGTGGCTCAATAAACGAAAAATCAATGGATCAAAACTACGTGTGAAATTTGGTTTCGATATTCAGACTAGATTTTGAGCTAGCTCGTCCACAAAAATTTGGTAGCGCACAGACTAGAGACTAACTAACTAACAGACATTTTGACAAAACAATTATTATCTCGAAAGATATAATTTTTTCGATGTTCACTTATTAGGGCTTCTTTGTAGACCGAAATGCCATAGTTTCGCTAAATTTTTTAAACCAATATAGTTTCAGCCGTTTTTGAGATATTTCGAAAAAAAGAAGGAAAAAAACCACTTTTTTCATGCACGATTACAATACTTGAACATACCCTGTATGGTAAAGTAAAAAAACTTTAAAATAAAAGTTTATTTATATCAAGAGGGAAACTAAACGAAGCTATTGTTTGTCGACCTAGAACAAGCTATCAAGGGTATTTCAATGTCAACTTCTTTTTTTTTAAATGGAAACGTATATTTTTCTTTATATGGTATTTCCTAAATTTACAGAAAAATCTGAACAACTTTCAATAGAACTATTTTTTTATATGACATCAAATAAACAAAATATTAAATCAATTAGATCTAAAAAAAAATCCAAATAATAATTATTCTTAAAAATTATTCAACTTAATTATCAAATAATAATGATCAAATATTTAATTGTTAAATAAATAATTTAATAAAAATTAATAATTTAATAATTTTTCGACTATGTTCTGTGACATTCCAGAATGTATCGCAAGTCTTCTGGATGAATTCCAGTTTAAATTTCCTTATTTTTTTTAACAGATTTACAACAATATAAAATGAAGCTTGTGAGGATGTATAGCTATCAGGAAAACGCTCGACATCCATTTTAATGGAAGTCCCATAATACTTCTTTCATATTCACCATAAATTAAGACCATTTCAATTCTGTCTACAACAAAAAATGCTCCATTTTTATTATGGTAATACAATATAACTATCTACTGGATTGACACGAGAAACAAAGTTTTTTAAACTCAAAAAGTTCAAGTAGTTCAATTAAGTAGAAAATAATCTCTTAAATCTGTGTATAATGAAGTTTTAATATCATTATAAACCCTTATTTTAATTGTTGTGACTTTTCAATTCAATAATTATTTATTTAATAATTAAATATTTGATCATTATTATTTGATAAATAAGTTAAATAATTGTTAAAAATAACTATTAAGATTTTAAGCTTCCTCTTTGATTTTCAAATTACCACTTCTTTTTAGTTCAATTAGAACTCGAGTTATAACTAAAAAATTAAAACTACGTGATTATAAAGGATAATAAACATAGAGAAAAACATATGGTCTTTAATAACTTGAGTTCTAATTGAGCTAAATTCTGATGGTAATTTGAAAATCAAAGAGGAAGCTGTTTTCTATTACGTCAACAAAATATTTTGATTACAAATTTTGCTGTTTAATATTTAATATAGGATTCGAAAATAGGTCAAAATGGCCTTTTTCGCCATTTATTATTATTATTATAACCATTACAAAAGCAAACTTTATACGGAATATAGGTACTTTTCGTCTTTTCCTTTATTTTGGTGCACAATGAATAGAAAAATCATGAAATAAACCTTAGGAAAAGGAAATTTTTTTTTGTAGAGTTCTGTTATTTACAATATAGTATTCCTAGTCTTTTGAAATACAGCGTAAGTTTCAAGGTTCACGGTATGTCTGCTGAAAAAAGGAAACCCTATCGATAATACATAAGCGAACCCTACAATACAGCTTTCCAAGATTCTACCCGTATAGGCTATATGCCGATTAGGATCATATGACTTGTATTATGGGTTTCCAAATGAAAGACTTTTATAATTGTCTTTCGGCAAATATAGAAATCACACACAAAAACTTTTTTTGTAAAATTCATCAATAAACGCAGAATTTTTTTTTCTAATTTAACATTAGATTTTTTGTAACACGGTATGATAATACTCTTGACGTTTTGAAATTTTAGTGATGCGCAGCATCCACAGCATCCATGGACGCACTTCACTGATATATATATGTATGTTTATTTGCATCAAGCAGAGGATAACTTCTTTATGATTCATCAACTCTCGCTACTCTCGGTAAAACAAAATCTTTTCATTATAATAATTAACCCGAAGGTTTGAGTATCTTTTTTTAAAAATAAGATGGATTTGAGTGGATATTGATGAGGCAGTCCAAAAAAAGAAGATTCGGCTATTCCATCCTTCTTCAGGGTTTTGAAAAGCCTGAAGAAGGAGGGAAAAGCCTCCGAAACGTCGGTTATGAATAAAAAGATAGTATAAATTATCTTATTTTTTTGGACTGCCTCATTTGATGGATATTGATCCACTCAAATTCACTTATCAGCCGGTCTCCAAAAATTACTCCAATAAGATGGATTTTTTTTTCAAAAATCTTAGATTTGGACTTTAAATATAAATTATTATTTCTTAAAATCTTTTCAATTTATTTTTTTAAACTCTCCACGCGTTCAGAATTTCTATTTCGAAAATTTTGAAAATAATTTTTTCGTTTTTTTTCCTAAAGTAAATAGACAAATCTTATTAAATGGGCTTTAGGCTTCGTTTTTTTATTTATTTTTTTATTCCAGCTATTATAGATTATAAAAATCTCTCTCCGATGATTAATTTAATGATGATGTTTCAAATTAAATTGAGCCACGCAAAAAAATCTATTAGAGCTTGTTATTTTGTCTATCTACTTATTACTAGGTTATGAAAGAGGTCGGTCGGTCGGTCTGCTTGTATATTAGAATCGTGATTACTGGCCCCGGAGCCGACCCATTAGCGCAGCTATTAGCTGCCCAATAAAGCCTCGGGTCCAGGACGAGATCCAAGGAGCCCGAGGTCGCCATTGTATCCATCCTAACCCTCCTCAAAACCACCCCATCGCAGCCACTTCAGCTCTATTGTCAGGATATTAAACCTCTCTCTGCGGAGGGTAATTTTTTACTCTTCGATCGTTTTGACTTTGAGGTGAAATGAATGAATGAATAAAGGGAGTTTTGCAGAAGGGGGTGGCGCGCGGATGCCCTTTGGGGCCCCATTCTAATTGGAGGCTTCTTGTTTTGCTTTAGATATACAGTATATAGTTGGATTAATTAAACTAGACTTTTTTCCTCTTGTCAAAAACGAAATTGCAACATTGCCTCGAATAAATTATTTTTTTCACATTGATTAAAATGAACGGGAATGAAATTATCCATGCAACTCAACTTTGGATATGCTTCTCTTTTTTTTTTATTATTTAACTTTAGAATTAGTGGTTGGGAAGTATTGCAATAGTGCAAAAAATGGTGATGTATTTGCCTAGTTTTTCCGAAATATTAAAAAAAGCAGAAACAAGAACCTTATATATAATAAACAATAAAAAAAAAAATAGAGGTTTATTAGTAATGAACCTGCTTTTATTTTTGTGATTAAATTGATTAAAATTTGAATTTTTATTAAAATCACACATAATTAATTATAATTATTTATTGAAGATGAATAAATAATACAATAAAACTACGACGTTTCGATCGACTTATTCTGCGATCGTTCTCAAGTATGAACACCCACTCTGATTTTAGGTTAATTAAGGGATGTCTTGGATTCGATGGCATCAAACCTGTATTATTTATTGTAAAATTCTGATTTTTTATCAAATAAAAGAGAATTTAAGTTTTAAAAAGAAGTTTGATTACGTTTCGATGTATAATTCTGGAGTCATTTTTCAAGTGAAATCATTGTCTACCCTTCTTGTCTCGCTAGAAAGTGCGTGTCATCTGATTGGCCATCCCGCCGGGCATAAGGTGAATTCTAAGGTTTGACCCTTTGTCAACTTTAACAGACTTTACAAACCGACATACAACTGGCCCTAAGAATGTCCTTACTTGCTTGGAAACCATTTCAGAATGAAGTGTTGAAATGTTATGCGTTCTGATAAGACTAACTCATTAAAATATCTAATCTAGGAGGTATCAGGTGAAACTTCTCTTTATAAACAGCTCCTCAGCCGAAAATCAAATCTACAACTCTAACCTTTGTTTTATTTTCAAAATTTCATTCTCATCACAATTAATTTTGATTATTGCAAGCCATTTATGTTGATTATGTTAATTCGGATTTATGGAGCCAGAAAATTTGATGCGGCTATTGTAAAATAAAAACATTAATTAAGGGTGAGTGTGTAGTAGAAAAATTATAATAATAACAATAATAAAATAGTTGTTGGAGCGTATCCTACTTAGAATTTCGAAATGAAACATATTGCTTCATTGTTTATTCCTCTTGTCAGAAACATGAAGGGGCACAGGGCCATTGAGAAGAGCGCATTGGGAAAAATACCGGACACAATTTTATATTGGTGCTTGGAGTCCTGTGGGACACGTGCTTCGGGAACCCTGCTCCCTGCTTTTGCTCCCACAGACCTCTGCGAGAGTTCATAACAATAAATATGGCCACTCATAACGTCATATAAATGAATCCATTAGGACGGCGGTCGCCCGAAAAGCTTGTGGGATCGCCAGCAACCCTTCATCTCCCTGTCCCGCTCACTCGCACTTTGCCGACCCTTTTCCCAGTCTACCATTCTTTTTTTTTTTTTTTATTCGTTTGCTTTAGTTTTTTCTTTGTTACCAAATCATAATACGGCATTATAATGTTTTTGAGCGATCCATAATAATGTAGAATGACAATAGGGAATCCCAGAAATTGGGATATAATAATTGGTTTACTAATGTTAGGAAGCAGGAGATTATTTTATTTATTATATATGTAACTGTTAAAGCTTGTATTTTTGTGATGAAATTTATTAAGAGAGGAAATTTTGTTTAAATCATAGATAATTAATTATAACCGAGGGCTGAACCGCGATTGGAATTAGGTGTACACCATCTTTGGAATTACTTGGAATTATTTTGGAATTCATTAGATAATCTATTGTTATCTATTGTCTTCTACTTGAAAATGAAAGTGGAAGTAGAAGTAGGTGTACACGATTTTAGTTCGCGGTTCACCCCTCGTTTATAAATAACTATGTATTTGAACACAAACAAAAATAAATTGACACGTTCTGATGTGGCCATCTACTTGACTTTACCATACAGTTCTGGTTGAATTTGGTACTAAAGTTACCTTCTGTATTTCCTGAAGATGGGTTGATAGCCCGAAATATATATATTGAAAAAGAAAAAAAATTTTATATCTTTTAATTTTTTAATTTTAATGTGAAATAAGTGACCCAGTATCCTTAACTCATAGTAAATCCATATTAAATAAAATATCTATTTACTCTTATCTTTATTAAAGATGTTTCACCTTGCACCAACACCACAATCTCTACTGATTATATATTTTTGTTACAAGGAGTGCTGTGTCTGCATTAATATAAGCTGTGACTTAATTAATATTTATATTTGATTTTTTTAATGAATTTTTAACCTAAGAGCTTCATTCTATTTGGAGTTGAGAAAATACAAAAATAAAAATTGTGATATTCTGGTGAAAGTAATGCAATCAAGAGAGAATTTAATTGAAAATGTGATGAAGAATTAGACTGTCTGGAAAAGGTGTCGCATAAATTAGTGAGCACACGCACAAGTCCACCCTTTGGCAGGATAAATATATCAGTGGAGAATTTCCCGGGTCCTCGCGAGGACATCTTAATCCGGCCCTGTCGGCTAATTGATATATGTTCCAGGCATCCCCTGGGCCTGGGGCTCCGGCCCGGCCTTCTCCCGCATGCTTGACGCATTTTTTGATTTAAAAGATTACCAAAAGCGGCGCTATTTAATATTTTTCCAGAGATTTATAATCTATAATATTAAAGATATGGAAGGAATTCAGCCAAAGCCGTTATTCTGTTGTTTCTTTAGAAATTATGTATCAGTAATCAAAAACTAATGTTTTAAAAACTAAAGCAATTAATAATATCTAACTCACGAAACTTTTGACTTAAGATATTGTATGAGTTGAGTTGTTTTTAAGTAAGAATAATTAATTAATCAAAATTTAGTTGTAATATGCTTATATATTGTAACGTTAATAATTTATTAGATATTAAATCTGGACGGAGGCGTATAGATGGTGGAGGGGATTAAGGGGCTACTAGCACCTAAATAAATTTAATTCAAATAAAAATACAATACAACTATGACGTTTCGATCGTTCACAAGTATGAGCACCCACTCCGATTTTAGGTTAACTCAATAGCAGAATAAGTCGATCGAAACGTCGTAGCTATAATTTGTTTTTGTTCAATAAATAATTATAATTAATTATGTGTGATTTCATTAAAGATTCAAATTTTAAACAAATTAATCACAAAAATAAAAGCTTCAAAAGCTTCATTATTAATTCAAATAATTCTTATAAATTTCAACATCAAGTTAAGACTTTTAAGATTAAATATTTAGAAATATAATTAGGTGAATTTTTTGAAAAGCATTTGTTTTTTATACATTTTTGAAAAGAGATTTTTCAAAATTTTAACATCACATAGTGTCTCGGTGCCACAATATTAATTTTTAAGTTAAGAATAAGAAATGAAAGGCCTTAATAAAAAATCTTTAATATATTAGTTGAATAAAAGATTTCACTGTCGATGGTAACAGAATTGTTTTTATTTTAGGTTAAAAATAAAATGAGAGAGTCTTCTGTTTTTTAAATAAAATAATTTTTAATTATTTCTAGAGACTATAGTTTCGAAGGCATTGCCTTCATCATCAGTCTATCACAAATATTTCAAATTAGTTACAAATTAAGATTTATACATTGAAAATTTTGAAAAATATATAATGTCTTTTTCTTCATGTTTCCTCTTGGGAGATTAGATTCTTTAATATATGTTTGTTTTATGTACATTTCAGGAGAGATCGCTCCCTCGAGTGTCGAACGCAAGTGTCAATCTTTCATCCATCCCAGGCAGTTGTCTTAACCCTAGAGTAGTAAATTCTTCCGTCATATTAATATATAGTATATGGTTTAAGGTATACTCAGCTTAAAAAAGATTTACAAAACTGGTTGTTCTACAGATGATTGAATGTAACTACCCGGGATGCAAGTTTGGTGCTTGGGTTCGACTTCCAAGGGGAGGGATGTCTTCTGTCATGTAAAACCAGCCCTGACGATAGAGCCCCTGTTTTTTGAAGGGCCCGTTTAAATTGAAAAATAATATGCCGAAATATAAAAAAATTCATATTTGTTCATATGTAAAACAATATTATATATAATTCAATACCTAAATAAAATAATGTATCATCAGAAAATATAGTGTAGTTATTAATTTAAAAAAATAAAATAAATAAATAAATTACTGCGAAATTTTTTTTAATTTTAAAATAATAGAGATTGTTTGATAACTGTTATATCTAAAACTTATCAGTGGCGGTTAGTGACTTTAAAAGCCTTTATTTTTGAAAATTTTATTTTAATCTTCATTTTTTTATTTTTTTTTTTGCAAATTTCATCTAATACGGCATAATTTTCGTTATTTTTCAAATTTAACATTGGATTTTTAAAATATATATTTTGGGACCTTCACTTCAAACGGATACTACTTTGTGTGAGTGAGCGTAGAAGTAAGAAATTAAATCGAATAAATAAAATATTTACTTTTTATTATTAAGTTTTCCAAGCCAGAATATTCACGTCATGTATCCTCAAAAATCTCTGAAAATTTTATATTTCCCTTGATAGGAAATAAATTAAAATTAAATAGACTCAACGTATATAAGTGATATGATAACTCTTGTTGACCTACATATAATATACTTATGAACAATTTATTTCTCCCTCTTCATCAGAAGATTTTCAAAATACAACTACGAATGGTGCTTAAAAAAAAATATTTTATAGATTTATGGAAATAATTGTTGATGTTTTATCCAGAGGCAATTTATTAAAGAATAACAACATGACATCGTTGAAAAAAGTACTTATATATCGTATGGATATCATTCTGCAAATTTAAGCCATCCATTAGCATGAGTAGAGTGAAGCACATCGGAAGTGGGGCGGTATGTAGATTACTTTAAAAATTCAAAAAAAATCTTGAGCGACCTCTATAAATTGATATATCGACTTGAAATTTTCAGAACATTTATCATTTTCAACGCAAGCAATAGTAATATGACGAGAAAAATCAATTTTCTACCATTTTGAAATTTTTTGAAAATCTTAAAATTTTTTATAAAGCTGATTTTTGGTGAATATTTTGAAAAAAATGTTAAATTATCATATTGTCACGAGATGAAAAATATATTATTTTTTTTGGGCCACACTAATACATAACCGTATATATTTTATTTATTGAATTAAAATTAGTTTTAGGAAAATCTAGAACACTTCCAAAATCGACTTCGTTATTATTTTTCATCTTCTAAAGCTAAAAAGTCTACTTTTCAATCAGCCCACACTAATGGAACTACAAACGTATCGAACCTAAAACGAATTTTCTACAAGCATTTGAATTGATAGGTATTGTAATTCAGACATATGATAGACATATATAGACAGTAAACATTTTGTTCAAGATATTCCAAATACGAAGCGAATAAAAAAAATATTTAATTATATATTGGGGCCCTTGCACCCTCCCTCCCTTCCCGGGGGTCCGAGTTTTATTAAAGCAAACATATACAACATAAATAATTATACTGATGTATGATGAACTGATGATGGCATTATTTAATTAAAGCCGAAACGTTTTCTATAATTGGGAGTTTTTTATTCAGCAGAGGCTACCCATTGGCTGAATCCCTCTCCATTACTTAATTATATAAATAATTATATTTTAACAGTGCATAATGTGGACAAAAGCTTGCTATTAAAATATTCACTAAGATCTTTGATTCTGTGATTTTATCGGCACAACGGATGGGAACGAAACACTGCGCTGATATCATTTAGAATAAAATCGAATAAATAAAATATTTACTTTTTATTAACTAGTTTTCCAAGTCACTCTAAAATTCACGTCATCCTCAAAAATCTCTAAAAATTTTATATAGGAAATAAATCAAAATTATAATATGATAACTCTTGTTGACCTATATATAATATACTTATGAAAAATTTATTTCTCCCTCTTCATCAGAAGATTTTCAAAATACAACTACGAATGGTGCTTAAAAAAAAAAATATTTTATAGATTTATGGAAATAATTGTTGATGTTTTATCCAGAGGCAATTTATTAAAGAATAACAACATGACATCGTTGAAAAAAGTACTTATATATCGTATGGATATCATTCTGCAAATTTAAGCCATCCATTAGCATGAGTAGAGTGAAGCACATCGGAAGTGGGGCGGTAAAAAGGGCTCAATACAAAATAGCCGGGGCGGTGAGTCTGCGGTTGACACGCACGCGCCCGCTACCCTGACGAATAGCTTTCAAATAAGAGCGATGACATGTTATATCATTAGGGCCACTTTTGCGTGTGACATTTAACTCGTTAAAATAAAGTGTCAGGACCTCCTCCCTTCGCCCACAATCAAGTCCAAGAGCAGCAGACTCGCTTTTTTTTTATTTATTATTTAAAATTTTTTTTTGTTTACATATAATGTATCCAATCGAAAGAGGTCCGTGGCGAATTTATAATGCGATTGGATCTTGTTTTTTTGTTAAAGAGAATAATGAATGCCACGTGCCGTGGGAAGAATTCCAAGGAGTATCATAGTTGGCTAAAATCAAAGGGAAGGGTGCTGGAAGAAAAATTAATCGTACTAATCAACTTGACTATTCTTAAGAGAATCAAAGGGGGCTTTTCGAATTTATTATAGAGAGCGAAAGGGTTTTGTTTTAATGAGTCCACTGATGACATTCCATCCATTATCCATCCAATCATCTAATAATAGAAGAAGAATAGATCAGAGGAATAAATATTTTGACGTATTCTTTTGAAAAAAAAAAAAAAAACAATTCTGTCTAGAATTCACCTTTGTAACTAATTACATAAATTTATAAATACATTTTAAAAGATTTAATTTACTCTAGGAATTTTTTTTAATTTTGTTAAGGGAGAATGGTGTAGAATTTTTTGAAATTTTAAAAAATTTTAAAATAATAAATTCTAGATAGGATTCACAAAAATGCTTGTTAGCATGACTCTGTAGGTACTATAGATATATTTCGGGGTACGAGCCCATTTTCAGGAGTGCACAGAAGTTTTCTCTGTGAACTCTTGAAGATGGGCTCGTACCCCTAAATATATCTAGAGTACCTACAGAGTCATGCTAGCAAGCATTTTTGTGAATCCTATCTAGAATTTTATATTTTAAAATTAAAAAAAAAATTTAGTTAACTTTATAATCAGAGAATGATTATTATTATTTTTATTTGTTGCGTTTGGACCCTTGGGATCACGCAAAGCTTGATGTCTCTTTCTGGTTGGACCATCCGGAACGTGTTATCGAGTTCCATGGTCAGTTAATGTAATTTTCCTGGCCGGATGAGTGTGTTGATGTTAAAGCTGCCCAGGTATATAAGGATTTTTAGCGTTATTCTTCCATTGTTTCTTCCTTGATTTCGTAATGGCCCGGGTCCCCCAGAATCTGAATGTCCGGTCGCCACTCGAGGGTGGGTGGATTGGTTACCACCTGGGGTAATCTTGTTTTGCCTCTCACGATTCATGGTTGCTTGTTACGAAATTTTGTCCTGTGCATGCGCGAGGGTTTGTAGTACCACAGATTGTCAGTTTCTGGAGCCGAGGGGCCGGTTTTTTATTATTTTCAAATAAATTTACTTTGCTTGTTGCTGGGATCGAACTGATGAAGTCTAGGTTGATTTTCTCCTAATCGGATTAGAAACGTTGGTGATTTAACCGATTGCGGTACCGACCCCTCAGAATGATTATTATTATTTTTGATTTTATTTTTAACGAACTTCAAAAAAGGAGGAGGTTTTCAATTCGACTGATACTTTTTTTTTGTGTCTGTTACCTGATTTCTTCGCCAATTGTGGACCGATTTTGATTGCATTGGGTTCAGTATAGCTTCTGATTGGTACCATATAAATTTCATTGGTATTGGACCTTTTTTGTTTGCAGCGTCCTAAATCGGGGTTCGGTTTCTGAAGTTTGGGGAATAGAGAAGTTGCATCCCTTCTGAAAATCGGCTGAAAGATTTTTTTTTTATTGAATGAGGGAGCAACTTTAGAGCTGTCCTATCTGGTTCGCGATTTCGATTTCCGGATGCAAGTTCCCCTTTCCCCAACCAAACTCCGAAATAGACTCTTTACTATATAAATTTAAAAAATAATTAAATGGTCAGAGAAGCTGTCGAGGAAAAAAATTGAGGATGAAACAAAAATTAAAGTAAAATCGTAAATTAAAAAAAATAATTTGAGCCGTTTATTGAAACTTTTAGTAATGATTAAAAATTTTTAGGTAAGGTACTGACTCTGATTAGAAAACTTTGAGAGATGACAAATTTAAGAAAATTTGAATTAAATAAAAAAATTACAAAAGTATTATTAATAGAATTTAAAAAAAATTTTATCGTGCTGATTTTTGGTGATAAAAACATGTTAAATTATCATATTGTCACGAGATCAAAAATAAAATAAAAATATTCTTATTTTTGGGCCACCCTAATACATATATATTTTATTTATTGAATTCTTTAGGAAAATCTAGAACACTTCCAAAATCGACTTCATTATTATTTTTCATCTTTAAGTTCCAAAGGTCTACTTTTTAATAAGCCCATACTAATGGAACTAAATACTTTTCGATCCTAAAACGATTTTTATACAAACCTTTGAATTGATAGGTATTATAATTCAGACACATAGAGAGTAAATTTTGTTTTAAGATATTTCCAAACAAGAAGCGAATAAAAAAATGAAAAATTGAGTCGATTTTACTCCAGTAATAGTTTTAAACGAGGGGTGAACCGCGACCTAATATGCTGTACACCTACTTCCGCTTGTACTTCCAAATATTTCCAAGTACTTCGAAATATTTCCAAGCAAGTCCAAATATTTCCAAGTACTTCGAAATATTTCCAAGCAAGTCCAAATATTTCCAAGTACTTCGAAATATTTCCAAGCAAGTCCAAATATTTCCAAGTAATTCCAAATATTTCCAAGTAATTCCAAATATTTCAAGGACTTCCAAATATTCCCAAGTACTTTCAAATATTTCAAGGACTTCCAAATATTTCCACGTACTTCCAAATATTTCCAAGTACTTTCCAAGCAAGTCCAAATATTTCCAAGTAATTCCAAATATTTCCAAGTACTTCCAAAATACTTCTAAAGAGGTGTACACCTACTTCTAATCGCGGATCACCCCTCGGTTTTAAATAAGGAAGTTTGGATAGAAAGCTCTAAAAAAATTGCAATTAAAATTATTCATTTTGAAGACTTGTGTATTTCAACTATAAAATAAAATGTCCTGGATAGTTTTAAGAAAATACAGGAAATATTAAGTTTTAAAATAAATTTATGAAATTATCAAAAGTATAAATAAATAGAGGGTGTAAAGCAAAAATTCTTTTTTCAATTTGTATTCTGGATTAGTCATTAAATGAGACATCATGGTTTTCCTTTGAATTATACGACAAGTTTTCCCTGCCTGATCAATAACATGAAACTACACACATACACTTCAATAAATTTGCCTAATTCTTGGCAAGTATTCATAGTTGGAAGAATCTTCGGATTTATATAGAGGCAAAGCATTTCATTACAAATAATCATCAATTACTGTCATCGATTATCTTTCTCTTCTTCTTATCTTAATAGCAGAGAGGAAAATAATGATTATAAATCCTTTAACATCCCATAATCCTTTGATAATTTTCTTATACCTATGATACCTGAACATTCTCTCTTTCTTTTATACTCGTACAAGAGATCTTTGTCTCTCAAAAAAAAAAATCAAGATTTACCAGTTATCATTTAAAAGAGAATTTTATTCTTAATTTTTACCACATTTAATTATTATTTTTAAATAAGTTTTCGGTTTTATTAATTTATAGTCACAATGTTAATACTATATATCATTGTCATAAGATTCAAAGATTGATCTTAATCTTGTTTTACAAAATATTGCCAAGAATATCTTTCTAAGGTCAAATTCTTGCGATGATATAATACTTATTCATTATATGTATGTTAAATAGATTTATAAAGCGAATTTCTGGTAAAAATTGGCAAAAATATTACTTCTCATAAAAGTTAAGTAGATATTCCAGTTTATAATATTTAATAAATAAATTATTAATTATTCATTAGAGTTTCCCTTAAAATTGCTATTTTCTGTTTATTTTTTAACCGACTTCAAAAAAGGAGGAGGTTCTCAAATCGACTGAATTTTTTTTTGTGTGTCTAGGTTACCTGATATCTTCGCTAATTGTTAAACGATTTTAATGATTTTTTTTGCATTGGGTTCAGTCTAGTTTCCGATTGGTCCTTTTTCTTTTCATTGGTATTGGACCATTTTTGCTATGTTTGTTCACTCAACTTGGATCACTTTGGATTTATTTTTAAATAATTCAATGAAATGATACAAGCTAAGAACTTTATTTTCAAGAAATTAACATAATTGTTATTGTACTTAGTCCCTAATGGTGTATTATTTTTTAGCCTTCCCTATTAATAATCATTTTGGCCCACCTTTATTGCTCTATTTCTACAGATTATTGTCACTCAAATGAAACTGTAGTCAAATAAATGCCTGTGTCGCCGTTTGTCAACCAAAACTGTATGTTGCCAGAGGTAAAATAAGCGAGACAAGTGCCAGTCGGACTTTCATACTAAGAGTTATATATCTAATATATATCTTAGATACAATGTGGTGCAAAAAAGTGGAACACTTAGAAAAATTTAGTTTTTTCAAATAATTTTCAGAAAAAACATATTTTATTTAAACTTTTAATACATTCTGTGATTGTACAAATATTTTTAAACATTTTTAGAGTGAAAACAAATTTAAACCCCTTAAAATTAAATTTATTTAAAGTAGCATCAATTTTTAGGTTTGAAATCTAATCCCTTTATTGAATTGTATTAAATGATTATCGTCTAATATCGAATTAATTTGAATATTTTAATGTTTATCAGTTCGATTTGAATATCTCATCTTTTAATTTAATTTCATTTGAAATATTGTTCAAGCATAATGCCTCTAAAGACCAAGGAAGTAAGCTGTAGTTCTAATAAATGATGGAAGATCATATCGATATGTCGCTCAACGACTTAAAGCATCGGTTGGAAGTATTCATAGAGCTGGAAAACGATATAGAGAAACAAACTCTTATGCCAGGAGACCCGGATCTGGTCGAATTAGAACTTCTTCAAATAAGAGAGATGACCGATTCATACTATTGGAGGTAATTGAGGGATCGGTATTGTACATCAGCTCAAATTCAACAGCGCCTTCTACAAACTCGACAAGTGTTTGGACTATCAGAAGACGTCTCCGGGAATTAGGGTTGATGTCAAGGTGATCAGCGACAATCCCTCTTTTGACACCAAATCACCCAATCAATCTAAGTGTTCCACTTTTTTGCACCACAACGTATATAGTAATTCGAATCGTTATAGGAAAACCTTGAACGATTCTATGAGCTGAAATTAGACCAAAAGATGGTACTAATAAGCTGCCTCTTTGTGACAAGTTTCAGCATTCTAGTTTCGTCTTTCCCAATATGAATGTGAAAAGATTTACTGAAATCCGAATCATCACCCGAATTCCAAATTTTTGATTCAAAAAATTATATGGACGAATCATTGGGTTTGAATTTTTTTATTGAATAATATTTAAATTCTCATAACTCGTAAACAATTGATTTTAGAGATTTTACCATAAAAGCTTTTTTGTTAGGAATTTAAGGTACTTTAATAAGGGTTATTATACTAATTCGTGTACGTCAAAGAGTTATTATCGAGTAATTTATTTGTTAGAGACTATAGTATCGAAGGTTTGACTACGCTACCCCTTGAATCTTTTCCCAAGATTGGCAAATTTTCTTTCAATTACAATCATTTTCAAATCAATTCAAAATTTTCTCTGTTAATTTGAAGACTAGAATGCAAAAACTAATCACCCGGAATGGGGGGAGGGTGAAAAAATGAAAATTCCACATTCTAAAAAGTTTGAGAAACACTGTCCTAGACAATCTTATTGATTTCTCTTTATGAAATTTAATTTTCATGAAATAGCTATAATACTATGCATATAAAATTCAATGATAAGAGGATTGATACTAACATATCATTGTCCTATTTCTATGATTTTAGGTTTGAAAAATGATTATTTTAATTTTTAAACCGGAATATTTGGCTTTTTATTTCAAGAACAAAAATTGAACTATTTTTTAGATTTGCTTGAATTTCTTATAGGAAATTAAAATATGAATAATTTATACAGACATGTATGTAGCGCAGTCACCCCAAACACAAATATTTATATACACACACATATATATATATATATAATTGAAAGTCACTTGAGTTTAGTGATAGCCTGTCAAGTTAAATTAAGTGACCCAGTGTATTTTTAAGTAATAAATTTATCATTGTCGGCGAGAAGCTGTCGACTGTTCTGAGTGCAAATAGGACACGAGCACGAATTTTCCTTGATAAAATTAATGTTAACAACGTAAAAAAAATTGAATCCCTTGATAAAACTACTCAACAAGAATAATTAAAAATAAAAAAATTAAGATTTTTTTCAGTGAAAGAAAAAAAAATGTGATTAATAAATCAACTTTAGCATATCTAACTATGCACGTGCTTTATTAATTATGCAATTATTTTCGGATAATTTTCTCGAAGTATTCCTTTCTAATAAATATACGAAATAAATAAAAAAATTATAATTTATTATAATATAATAACATAGAATCGTCTATATCTGAAGATTCGACGAATTGGAATGGGGGAGATATTGGGTTCGAATCCCAAGATGGTAGTATTTTGAGCGTAGCTCGAACAGTGGCCGGAGTATTGAATTAATCTATTGTTTTTTTTATTATTTTCCCTGTTCGTATATAGTAATGTTTAAAATGGAGTGTCTTGACACTTGATAAATACACTAATTTTTAAAAAAAATCGTTGGAGCCGTTTTGAGAAAAGAAAAAAAAAATTTCATGTAAATGTCCACTTCCGGTATTCGGATTTCAATGACTGATTTATTGCGCCACGCAGAGGGGGTCAGCCCTTTACAGAAAGAAAATAGATTTGTTTACAAATTAGGTTGTAACATCTCATCAGCCGTCCAAAAATAATGCCAGATGTTGTGGCTATTGGTAAAATGTCAATGTATATATGGGCGCCAGTAGAATACCAGAACCAAGGCCAGAGAGTTGGGAGCGCCAAAAGCGCCCCACAACTGTGCACTGCGATTAAGCAAGAATAATACAATATTACAAAACAAAAAAAAAATAATTGAAAAAATATAAATAAAAGTTAACATTAATCTATTCTCAAACGCCTCCCATTCAATCAGATCCCAGGTTCGAATCCTGGCTGATCCTTTTGTCTATAATACAAAAAGCTTTTCTTCGTTCGCTAATTTAATTAAGTTAACATTAATGTTTAAAAAACGTTAAAATTCCTTTGAGATGGGCTGGCCACTGCGAAAGTCATTTGTCCAGCCCAGCAATGCATATAAATTTAAACTTTTAATTTTAATCAACTAAGGCCGGGCCCCGTCCTGAAAGTCCGCCTCATAAAACTATAAAAGTTAAAAAGGGAGCCTAACATCGTACGTAAAAGCTTGATGTACTCCTTCTAGCCAATATCAAGCTTAAGTTTCGAATTTCGTAGCTCTGAGACTTATGGTTGCGAAACGCAGGGGGGTGGGGGAATTCTTACGTACGTAAACATCAACATCCGGTTTTTCTATTTTAGCCAAAATCTTGTTATACTTCTTGTAGCCTCTAGATAGCCTAAGTTTCAAATTTCAAGGCTCTGCGACTTTCCGAAGACGAGATATGAAGGATTAAAATATTTATTTTACGACACTCCTAATTTACAACCCCTTCCTTTAATTCAATCGGATTAGAAATTTGACACAACTATTAACTCATGACACTTGATAAATACATTAATTTGAAAAAAAAAATCGTTAGAGCCGTTTTTGAGAAAAAAAATGAAATAAAGGAAGAGGGGTGTAAATTAGTAGTGTCGCGATGACTTCAAATAAATGAAAATGTGAAAGTCGTGTGGTGAAAACACCAGTTGATTTGAATAATTATTGCTTTAAATGGCGATTAATGTGTATATAAACTTCCAAAATGAGGTATTTGAAGCCCAAGAGAGAAAGATTTGAAGCTCTCAAAGTAAAATAAATAAATTGGAAAAACCTTTATTTATAAACTGAGATAATCAAAATCATCGAAACATAATTTTTTCTTTCAGTCTGGATTTCATCATCACCTCGAGAACTGAAGAAGGTTGAAAGTTGGTTCTAGTGCCCTATTTGTAATTCCAATACAAATAATTGATTATATTTTGGGCTTTCTCCCTTCGAAATATGAAGAAAATCAGACAAATCAATGGAAAACATTTGCAAGGTAAAGATGATGAGGTGAAATCTGGCATTTAAGAGTTTTTTTGTTTTTTTTTAATTCTTCTAAAACTTCACTGACTATGTAATTTATGTTCTTCGAATTTCAAAAGTTATTAACATACATTGAAGTTTCGATAAATATCTTTATTTATTTATATGATGAATACAGTAGAACTAGTCAGTTTTATCCACAATTGGTTGACGAGCTTCAGTATTAGGTAATCAGTGGTGTCATGACTAGGGTTGCCATCTGTACTATATTATATAGTATCTTGATATATTTTAGCCAATTGTACTATATATTATAGAAAAATAATATAGTACGAAATGTACTATATTTTCATCGCTAATTCAATTGTCGCGCTTTTTGTATCTCAACTGTGAATGTGAAATGGCAAGAAGAAAGAAATAAAGCATCTATTAATTTATAAAAAAATGAATTGTTAATTTATTTTAATATGTATCTAAATTGTTCGGATTCCTATGATTATTTTAAAAATAAACTTTGCAAAAAGTAATAATAAATACGCATAATAATACGAAAATTAAATAATGAAATAAATAATATATAAAATAAAAAACGAAAAGTAAGTGTGTACTATTTTTTTCCCTAAATTTCCCAAAAGTACTATATTTTTACAACTTAAAAAAAATACTAATTTTGCTTCCAAAAAAGGTGGCAACCCTAGTCATGGTGCCGGAACGTCCGGCACTGGTTTTGGGAACATATATTTCCAAAATTTTCTGGGGGAGGACTCCCGGATTCCCCAGGCCACCTCCTGAATTTCAGCGTTCCGACAGTGCTAAATTCACGATGACACCCACTCTAGGTAATTAGGGCTTGCAATCCGGTTAAAACCGAAACCGCTTAACAGTTTTTTATGTTAAAATTTACCTAACCATGAAACCTGGGTTTTCCCAAAACCGAAAGTTAATTACATATATTTTTTGTTTTTTGAAGTGATAAATAATTATATTTTTCTACTATTATTAATGTAGTATTTATATTGTAATGAGCAATGTTTAAATAGTAAATAAAAAATATTATAGCAAAGTAAGTGGAATTTAAGTGTCAATAAATTTAAAAAGACAGAAAAACAATATATTGTATATAGTTAGGCTGGATATTGGGATCTTGGACTTGAGAAAACAATTAAAAGCTAATTTTCCAAAAGTTGTAACACGTTTCGTCGTATATTTTTGGACTTCTTCAGGCAATCTACAACAATTACAAATTATAAGAATATAGTCTAATGGTCTGTATATATCTATCAACGAGAAAGCTGATCCTAAAAGTGAATATTGTTTGGAGTTAAAAAAATGTTTTGTTGTTTTGTATTATCTAATGACTTCATATTCTTATAATTTGTAATTGTTGTAGATTGCCTGAAGAAGTCGAAAAATATAATCTCACTTTATGAAAAACTGAAAACCGGGGTTTGAGATTTTATCGGGTTTTTGCTAGCCCTATAGGTAATATCGTTTGATAAAATATATATCGTATATATTTATATATCTATTGAAGATGGCCAACTTGGGTGTTGAAGTTGTCTAGGTCTAGAGAATTCATAGAAATAAATAAAAATAATTTATCGAAATTATATTCGCGGGGTGATATGGTGATGAATATTTATATTTTTGAAAGAGGTTCAAAAAATATTCTGAAATTTTCATTTTTTTAATTAACTGGTAGAAATATTGTTGAACGTGTTCTTTGAAAAGGAGCCTAAGGTGGATTTTGTGGGGGTGAGTATGCATGTACTGTCTAGGCAAGTGTGCATGCGCCGTTGTGGGCCATGATTGGTTACGGGGCGTAGCTCAACGACCGCACTAATTAAGCGCCCAGGGGGCGTGGGTGAGATCAGGAGAAAAGAGGGTGGTTCAGAAACCGAGGTGGATAAATCGCCCAGGGCAAAACCAAAGTCTCTTTCCCCATCAAACGTCCCCTGTTCGGCCCCCCCTCGGCAACTTCTCCGGTTGACATCCTGCCCAAGGGCATTTGGCTCGCGCCGCGACCTCACCATCATGCTTTATTCAAGATTCAACGAAGACCCTCTCAACCTTTTGCATCCCCAAAGCTTTTGTATAATTAGATCAAGTCAATGAGGGGGAGGATCAAGTAGGAACACGCGACTAAACCACTGTTGCTGAAGCGACCTAACAAGGTCCAAAGCCCAGCGGCGAAAGATGCCCTCGGATTTCAATCAGAGCCTGCCTACCCTCTGATGGGTCCAAATTATTAAAACACAACAACGGTAGAATTCCGATTAGAAAGACACATGGTGACTCGGCAGTCTTTTCATGACAAATGAATTGGACTGCAAGTGCGAAAGGTCAGTGTCTGTACACGAATTGTTATTATCTGGTAGACAGTCGCTTCAGTCAGGCTGACATTTCAAAGAGGCCCAGCAGACACATCAAGTGAATGATCGGAACAACTTCTTCCTACGACAGGCCCAAGTTCTGGTTTCAGTTGTACAAAGGACTCGAGGAAAATGAATCTACGTGGCAATAATTCCGTTCAGTAGACATTAAGTTTGAAGGCTATGATCTCATATAAGTTTAATCTAAATAGCTCTAATAAATGAGGTTGATTTAATAAAATATCAAGTAAATAATCAAAAATCTTATTATTTTATGACCATCCTTGCAATGTGGTTTAAAAAAACGAAACCTATTCGCAGTTTAATACTTGTTTAAATTATTTACGTGTAATTCACTGGATGTTTCGGCTTACTCGTGTTAGAAATGTTTAGAGTGTGAAGAAAATTATTTTGAATGATGATTTTTTCTGTTTATTTGTATGTCTGTATAGATATCGATATCACAATAACTCAAAAAAGAAAAAGTAAATTGAAAGTTTCTTTTTGCCGAGAGTAGCAGAATTTTTATAAATTAAAGGAGACAATAAAAGGGTGTGTCTAGAGTCTCGATATAAATTAATTAAAAAATTTATTTTTCCACCAGAAGACACACTCCTATATTGTCTCCTTTAAAGAAAAAGTAGTAGAAAGTAGGCTCTGGTGGCAAAATGTTTGTATTTCCAAAACGAAGATCGGATTTAAATAAGTGTAGTCTATAGATATAATCGAGGGGTGAACCGCGACCTAATATCGTGTACACCTACTTTCACTTCCACTTTCATTTCCAAGTAGAAGACAATAGATGAAGGGCCATTATCTAATGAATTCCAAAATAATTTCACATAATTCCAAAGACGTGTACACCTAATTACAATCGCGGTTCACCCCTCGAGTATTCTTAATGTAAGACGAGGATAGATATTATAAAAATTATAAAAAAATATTTTTTTTTTGTTTATTATAAAGTTCTGAAAATTCAATATAAGAAAAATTCATTATTATGGGTCTAATGGACTTTAAAATAAAGAAAAAGAAATATAGAAGAGATGTTTCGACTGAAACTTTTAATTTTTTTTGTGTTTAGAAATTGCCATTAGAATAGCAAAGTTATGAAATAAAATATTATTTGATATAGGTAGAGCTTTTAAACTCAAATGAAGATTTGCATGTAGAGAGTAGAGTAATCAAGAATCAATTAATCGAGTTCATTTCTTTGTCCAAGTACCCATTATTCAAGAGTTCCACATAAAAATTCCCAAAAATGCTTTGTCTAATATAGCTAAACGTCATGTACCAATAAATATTTAAATCATAGATAGGACTATGGATGGACGGTCTTGCCCCCATGAAAAATTCAAATAATTAATCTCAATTCGAACATATCTATATCTTTTATCATTTATCTATAAAAAATTCAAATTAAATGCATATTATTATAAATTGAAAGTCTATTTTTTGCAAAGAGTAGCAGAATTTTTATAAATTAACGGAGACAATAAAAGAGGGTGTTTTCTGCTGGAAAAATAGATTTTTAAATTTATTTATAACGAGACTGTAGTTTCGAGGGCTTTGCCCCCTTCATCAGTCTATTACAATTGATTCACAGGAATTGAAGTGTGAAAGGCCACGAAACTATATAGTCTCATTATAAATAAATTTAAAAAATTATTTTTCCAGCACCCTCTTTTATTGTGTCCTTTAATAAATTAATATTGTTTTGGATTAAAAATGATAATTTATTCAGTTGTTTTAAATAAGTGACGAAATGTCTTTCGTAGCATTTGGTAATCATTACTCTGGAACAGTGGCGGATTAAGACAATATAATGCCCTAGGGGCAAAAAAAAATTAAGCCCTGGATAAGAAAAATGTCCTTGGAAATTAATTAATAGTTAGGTATTATAAATATAAAGCGTAATTTTAATTACTTATATGTAATTTATTAATTTTATTTTTATCTTTGAACAATTTATAATACTATAGTATATTATCTATATATATAAAAGCCATTGTCAGACAGTACCCGTGGCGCAGCAAGGTGAACACGTGGGAGAAAAAGCAACTAATATTCAATGACAGTTGTTATATTGTCAAATTTTACAAATAAAACATCTCTATTCTCTATATTATATATCTATAATATCTCTATATA
>JALMQS010000066.1:1268325-1283821 GCA_024734495.1 Forficula auricularia | reverse complement strand
AATTCAAATTAAATGCATATTATTATAAATTGAAAGTCTATTTTTTGCAAAGAGTAGCAGAATTTTTATAACTAACGGAGACAATAAAAGAGGGTGTTTTCAGCTGGAAAATAGATTTTTAAATTTATAACGAGACTGTAGTTTCGAGGGCTTTGCCCCCCTTCATCAGTCTATTACAATTGATTCACAGGAATTGGAAGTGTGAAAGGCCACGAAACTATATAGTCTCATTATAAATAAATTTAAAAAAATTTATTTTTCTCCAGCACCCTTTTTATTGTGTCCTTTAATAAATTAGCTGTTTTGATTAAAAATGATAATTTATTCAGTTGTTTTAAATAAGTGACGAAATGTCTTTCGTAGCATTTGGTAATCATTACTCTGGAACAGTGGCGGATTAAGACAATATAATGCCCTAGGGGCAAAAAAATTAAGCCCTGGATAAGAAAAATGTCCTTGGAAATTAATTAATAGTTAGGTATTATAAATATAAAGGTAATTTTAATTAGTTATATGTAATTTATTAATTTTATTTTTATCTTAGAACAATTTATAATACTATAGTATGAAAGATATTAATTTGCCGATGGTAATAGATTCAAATTTACCAGAAAATCATAGATCAAAGATGGTGTCATCTATTAATTCCGATGGAGTGGAATATTTTTAATTATATGTCAGAGGGGTTGTTTTTCACCCCCTCGGGAATCGAACCCGAGTGCCAGTAACAGCAATCCGGGCCACCTGGCTCACCTGCGGGATACGAAACCTCTCACATATGCAAACGCGTATAAATGAGTTTTACTCAAAGATTGTTATCTATCAAAATTCTGCGATATAATGATTCTAAATTTAAACATATAGCCATGCCATATAATTTACAACAGTTGATGTTTCGAATTTTGAAGAAATTCAAAATTCGAAGGGCAATGGAATGACTTTTCCTAATTTAATATGAAAGATGTTAATTTCCGAGCACAGATTCAAATTTACTAGAAAATCATAGATCAAAGATGGTGTCATCTATTAATCTCGATGGAGTGGAATATTTTTAATTATATGTCAGAGGTTTTTTTTTTTTTTTTTTTTTATACTATAGTATATTATCTATATATAAAAGCCATTGTCGACAGTACCGTGGCGCAGCAAGGTGAACACGGGAGAAAAAAGCAACTAATATTCAATGACAGTTGTTATATTGTCAAATTTTACAAATAAAAACATCTCTATTCTCTATATTATATATCTATAATATCTCTATATATTAATATATTCCTCTATATAGCTTAGAATATTAGATTTGTATGTGTCTCATTTGAAATTTTAGTAGAAAAATTTATTAGTTCTTAAAGAAAATTATATATTAATATATATTTAATTTTTGGAAATAATTCATACCGCGAAATTTTTTTTTTTTTTTTAATTTAAGAAAAATATAAATTTTAAAATTTTAGTAGACAAATTAATTTAAAAATATTTATATATTATATATATATTTAATTTATAATATAAGTTTTAATGAGATATGATTTAATGGGATAATGAGATTAATTTAACTATTACTACGCGGGTCATTTTTAAATTTTAGTAGATAAATTAAACTTTTCAAAATTATTATATATAATTAATTTAGAGACACTTTTTAGATACATATAAATATTGAAATGTATTATTAAAAAAGAAATAGGTTTCCAACCGAACGGGAATTTCGAGAGAAATGGTTGCATGCTCTAATAAAGTATTTATAAAGCATTTAATGATATTTTTTCATCTTTCTTTGATTAATATTCATTATTCAGAAAAATATTTTTTTCAAAACATATAATTACGGACAGCTAATAATCACATCTCGAGACGCTGCCCGCCAGGGCCACCAGCCCGGAGGGCCGAGCGGTGCCGGGCGTGCCGTAGGCACGCCAGTACTGCTCGGAATATAATAATTATTAACATTACAATTATATGTGTTTTTTTCTAGATTTTTCTTTAGCGAATTTCTCAATAATAAGCTTGCAATTCAAACTATTTAATAGTACGTCTTCAATATAAATAGTAGATAAAAAATTTAGCCTATTTTCAGAAATTTTGTTTCTAACGTAGTTTTTTAAATTTTTTATAAAAATGAAGTGAAATTTATCACGATCAAAATTAATATGATAATCAATTTTGGGGGCCCCCATATTCGACGGGGCCCTAGGCGCGCGCCTACTGCTCCTTGCTTATGATCCGCCACTGCTCTGGAATATAATTTTAAAAATAAAAAAAAAAAAAATTTAAATTGGAATATTATGTACAAAAAATCACATTAAAGATATATTTTATTGTAAATTGGTTGAATCGTATCCATAGTAATTTTTTTGAAGAAATTGTTCACGGAGGTTGTTTCCCGTTGCTTTCTGTATTTGATGTTAATTTTTGTCAAAAGAGAAAAAATTTCTGTCACAAAAAAAAAAAAATTATCCCACGTCGATCGTTCTTACCCAATACGCTAGCGGTTTAATAAGAATTATAAAATATTCATTCATTTAGGTAAGTATTTATGTGAAGCTTAAACAAGTAAATCATTGAAATTTGAATTTTTAGTGGAATCACACATAATTAATTATAATTATTTATTGAACAAGAACAAATAATACAATACAACTACATCGTTTCGAACGACTTAAGGTCAGTTGTATGTCGGTTGGTAAAGTCTTTGTAAAAGTTGACAAAGGGTAAGTAAAACCTTAGAATTCACCTTGTGCCCAGCCGAATGGCCAATCAGATGACACGCACTTTCATCTGATTGGCTATCCCACCGGGCATAAGGTGAATTCTAAGGTTTTACCCTTTGTCAACTTTTACAAAGACTTTACCAACCGACATACAACTGGGCCTTATTCTGCGATCGTTCTCAAGTATGAGCAATGAGCACCACTCCGATTTTAGGTTAACTCAAATTTTAATTAAATTAATCACACAAATAAAAGCTTCATTACTAAGTGAATCATTTTTAATAACTCTTCTATCATTAACCTTTATTTAGTTTCTTATAAAATTTATAATTGTTATGGTTAGTAACTTTTGAGGAGCATATTTGATAAAGTTGCCCAAGAAATGTTCTTTACTCAAACTGTCATGAATTTAATAATTTGATATATTTTAAACTAGATTATTATTATTATTCAAAGAATGAATAAACATTATGGCTCAATCTCCAAAAGTACTCAAATAAAAAATCTCTATATCTCAATATCTCCGCTATAAACTAAAAAATATTTTTTTAAGACGGACTTTATTATTTTCATAAGGTTTAACATATCTCCCAAGACAATTACTATGCTATATTTCATATCTATCTAGGAACCAATTTGAAGAGCAGGTATTTTAATGTCCGAAGTGTGATAGGCATCTTGCGGAGTCACGTGGTGCTCCAGGCGCCATGGGTGTCCGTATCCTGCTGGGCTTACAATCTTCCGTTTCAGATAAATACAATAAGTGTAATATTTAATTAATGGACTATCAATGAATTTTTATTATAAAAACTGCGATGAATTTGAGAGGAAATATTTGCTTACACTGAAAAATCAATTTATTTATAATAAATATATTGATAGAGATGAGCATTTTTAATGAACTCTTATTCCAAATATGACCAAGTTTTCAGGTATTTAATCCAAATATATTATATACTTGAGTGATCTATTTTATTCTATTAGATATCTCTTAATATCTAATGAATATCTTGTTTACTTCTAGTGAAACCTCTTATTATATCTAAACAAATGTTTTTTACTTTACCATACAGGGTATGCATGGTCAAGTATTGTAATCGTGCATAGAAAAAGTGTTTTTCCTTATTTTTTTCGAAATATCTCAAAAACGGCTGAAACTATTTTGATTAAAAAAATTGAGCAAAACCATGGCATTTCGCTCTACAAAAAAGCTCTAATAAGTGAACATCGAAAAAATTATATTTTTCGAGATAATTGTTTTGTCAAAATGTCTGTTAGTTGGTTGTCTGGTTGTCTGTTAGTCTGTGCGTTGCCAAATTTTTGTGGACGGGCTAGCTCAAAAACTAGTGTAAATATCTAAACCAAATTTCACAAGTAGTTTTGGTCCATTGAGATTAAGAGCTGATTAGATTTTGGCGAATATCGACCCAAAATTAAGGGGGGGGGGGTTAAAATTAAAAATCTAGGCCATTTGAGCAAAGCTCAACCAAATTTTGTATACATAATCAGTGGGACTCCAGAAGTCTAAAAACAAAAAAACTAACCGCCCAAAATGGGGGGGGAAATTATAGGGTCAAAAAATGAAAATCTTGGACATTTGCAAACTCAACCAAATTTTGTATACAATCAGTGGGACCTCAAGTATAAAAATACAAAAACTAACCCCCCCAGGCCAGGTTGTATGGTAAAGTCAAGTGGATAATACATCAGAACACGTCAGCTTATTTTATCATAAAATGACTTAGATTTGTTGCAAATAGTGATATCTTAATAATTAAGATATTAAAAAAAAATTAACAAAAATTTTGTTTACATTATTAATTGTTTTGATTTTTTTTTTAAATTTTAAAACCCACTATAAGATTAGAAGAAATATTAATATATATTAAAATTAGATTACCTTGTACCTTAAATAAAATATAATAATTAATTCAAATTTTTATCCTATTAATTCAACCAAATGGATAATTATAATAAATATTTATATAATTCATTTGAGTGAATATAGATTCTACATCAAATGAATATACTCATCTTCTAAGTCAGAAATACATATAGTCGCTGATCTTACAAAACCTCGTAAGTCCTAAATTCATTGTTTGCCAGAAAACAAGAAAAAACATTTTAAACACGAATACAAACACACACAATGCAATATTTATTATTTGTCCGTAGCGAGAAATTAAATTGGAATAGAATAATAAGGTTTCAATAGGCAGATGAGCCGTGAAAAGTTGGTCGGTATAAACGTATAATACGTATTTGACCAAAAATCGGACTTACGAGGTTTTGTAAGATCAGTGACGATATATTTATTATAATATAATATAAATAAAAAATATTCAAGTTATTTCTTGTCGTAATTATGTATTTTTCCATTTAAATACCCAACTATTAAATTTAACTATTCCACTATTTTACTCAAATAACAATATTTTAATAATTTACTTATTGGTGCTTGGCTCAAATAGCGGCATCTTAACTATTAATATATTTAGAGTTGCTCCTAAAATATGATAATACTTAAAATACGTATGTAATTTATTCATATTGAACAGAGATCGATTTCTCCATAATTAACTTCACCATCTATTCATATCAAATAAAATTTCTTAACTATAAATATTTCGTTTTTTCAGTGTAGTCAATCTCCTGTGAAAAGGCGATTTTAATATTTTCAATTGGTTTCGCGATCGCCCACGATTCATTGGATCTCAGTACCTACCTACTCTTGGGCAAACAAACTTTACATTTACATTTAATCAATGCGATAGCAAAGCTAGATATATACACACGATCGGGAAGATTGAATTAAAGTGAGATCATTATACCTATAGAGAAATGAACCGATGCGCCAAGTCTCCTCTTATCATTTAATCGTTTTATTTCAATATTATATATGACTATAAGCAATGAGGATGATGATGATAATGATAGTTATTCATTTTACTAGATTGTACTTAACATTTTGCATCAATAGGGATTACTAATGTTAAATTTATGTCCAACACAAAATTTCACTTAAACAAAAATTAATTTATGTTTTAGAACAATAGCGCATTCGGACTAGATGCAAATAAATAGGAAATGTACCGTGACATGTCACTGAAATAGTTTATAATGAATTCAATCCTCATCGATAATGGATAGGAAAGTTATTTTAAATTATACCGTTGTATGTATAGCGAATAATTTCGAAAAAGGCGAGAGAGAAAATACGAAAATATAATATAAACACATATTATAACAAACGTATAGTAACGAGAGAGGGCTGATGGATTTTTTTT
This sequence comes from Forficula auricularia, assembly GCA_024734495.1. NCBI lineage: Eukaryota > Metazoa > Arthropoda > Insecta > Dermaptera > Forficulidae > Forficula > Forficula auricularia. The sequence continues at coordinate 1,277,823 of JALMQS010000066.1, read as the reverse complement.
TTGGTAATTTAGTTCTTATATGAATCCAGGTAAAATGATATATTGAAAGTTTTTTTCCGAGAGTAGCAGAATGTTTATAAAATAAAGGAGACAATAAAAGAGTGTGTCTTCTGCTGGGAAAATAAATTTTTAAATTTATTTATAACGAGACTATAAGAAAAACCCTCTTAATCAGTCTATTACAATTGATTCACAGGAATTGATGTGTGAGAGTTTTACATGTGGTCTGGGTAAATTAAACTCAAGTCCCCTCTCAATATCGAATTAAATTTTATTCATCCTTACAAATTTTTTCTTTATTATTAACATATCTAGCATGGATAATTATTTTTTAGGGAAAGTATATAGTTGCAGAAAAAATCTCTGCTTTTGTTTAGTTTGTCAAAATATTACAAAAAGGGCTAAAAGTAATTTGATTAAAAAAAAAAAAATAATCCAAATTACAGCATTAATGCCTAATAAACGGCTTATTGTAATATAATGAACAACAAAAATCTAATATTTTTAGATATTAATTATATTTTCAAAAAGTGTGTGAGCTGTCAAATTTTTGAACCCTCTAACATAAAAATAATATCTGAACAGAATTTCATATTTAGTTGGTGGAAATTATAAGATTACGAGCTGAATAGATTATAACATTATAAATTATAATTTATAAGTGTATTATCATTGGTACCACTGTCGGCAACCAGCAGTAATGTTGGTAGCAATATAATACATTCACACATCTTATCAGTAAATCATGATCATTCAACCAAATGACAATGTAAATACTTGTAACTAAATTGACCAATATTATTAATAAATTAAATAATAATAAAATAAGTATATAAGAATCTTGTATGAAAATCTTTAAGATGCTTGCAATTAAAAATGCAATGTAAGTAATCGTCAATCGTAACCTGGGTCTGTAACGTTTTGCTGTTATTATATTTTATTTAAAAAACAACATTTACCATTCGCCGAGATCTTAATTTGGCATTATACAATTAAATTTAATAAATGAAATTAAGAGTTTTTAATGTTCTTTCGAATAGTTCAAATACATTTTACGCCACAATTCCAATCTCGCGACTTTTCTACAAGCAATCCTTTAAACCAAATTCTTACTTAATCCAATGCGAAGCAATGGGGAAAGTATTGTAGGTAATCGGTTTCGAGGCAAGCGCGGCACAAAGGGTCCTCGGGTAAAGATTACGGAGCCCATGGTCTCCATTAAAGTCACAAATTGTAGAATTCATTTAGGTTGAATTTTAGCACGTGACGATTTTGCCAAAAATTACGTAGAGGGGTCTCGTCAAGAGGCCAAAAAGTGCGATTTTCATTTAATCTGTGCGGATGGATGGATGTTATAGTTTTTTCGTCCATGATTTTTTCCGCACCGTTGATCCGATTGAAATTAAATTGAAAACCTAGCATTATTTTAACAAAATAAAGCGCTGATTAGTTATGGTACAGATCGGCCCACAAACATTAGTACTTTTGTAGATTATTCTAAATATTATGAAAAGACTAAACCAATCTTGATGAAATTTAATATTGTAGTCGTACCTTGAGGACAGCAAAAAAAGTCATATAAAGTTACTTTCTGTATTTCCTGAAGATGGGTTGATAGCCCGAAATATATATATTGAAAAAGACATTGGATAAAGTTTAGTAACGATCCGTTGCAGTTTATTTATCGAAGTCATTGCTCATTGACTTAAACATAACTCCTATCAGATTTTTTTTAAGGCAAGGAATAATATTTTAAATCTCCATTGATTAGGATAGATTTAAAATATTTCCTGTACCTATAGGAGATAGATTGCTTCGATTTGCTCGTTTCTTAAATTTCTTCCGAGGAGATGAGAATGAACACCTTCGCTTACCAGTAATAGATTTATTACTCATGATATTTCAAATACGGGGGAATGGGTCTCTCTGCTCAGCTCCAGTCAGCCATTTGACTAATGACCCGGCGCAAGGGAATGTGACCAGTCATTCAATAATATTTATTTTTTATTTTCAATTTCTTTTTTTTATTTTCTTCTTTTTTATTATCACATTTAGCCTAGAGTGTTTTTTCTTTCGCCCCTCCCTTACGTCACGTGTTCGAATGTTTGCTTTTCCCTGCTGTGAACACAAATTACTTTACAATCGTTTCTATTGCATCTTTGGACGGTCCCCCTTTGGCCCTGCACCTTTATGCTCCCTCAGCCTGTCTCGTTTTCAGATTGATTTGGTTAATAGCTCGTAGTCAGCTTCGAAAGATCCAGATAAAATCTCCTCTCTCTCGTTTCTTGACGAGTTGCTTGCTTTCTCTAAACTCCCTCCGATTAGCATACAATATTCGTTTGGACTTGGAGTTCATAGTGAATCATTGCACGTCAATTGAATTGTTATGCATGTTTTAGAGTCATAACGGAGACATATCTCCCACCTGCAACACTCGACCCTAATTAATTGTTTATAAACAAACATATATATGACATTTGGTTCTTACATTGAGATGTAAAGAAAAGACTACGCTATAATAAAAAAAAAAATGAGAAATCCTGTCTGATTCACATCCGCAAAATCGTCTTGGGCAAGCAAGTAGTAAAATAAAATAAACAATAATATTATATTAAAGAATAGTAATAAATTAAAATACATACCTTGTCTCCTTTTTTCTTCTGGTTGGAGCCCGGCAATTTGGGAAGTTCGCTCTCGGAAAGGAGACGATTGAATTTAATTAAACGCTCCTTAACACTTATAGTTGGTTCATCTGATTTAGATATATCCTAATAAAATAAAATAAAAAAAAAAAAAAATGAAAAATGAAATTAAATAAATAAAGTGTAATAAAAATAAACAAAATAAATAATAAATAATTTTAATATCATAATTAAATTAATCATGAAAATTGTAATGCTTGGCTCATTTATTTTTATATGGTATATTCACATTTAATTAATTCAAAATGCAGTTTGGGAGGGAAGTTATATTTTTTATATATTTTTTTTTTTGTTTTACATAATATCTACAGTTTAGAAATAATTCTTTCACAAAAGCATGGTATATCAAATCCGGCCAAATTTGCTTTATTTCCGTAACTTGGTGTTAGGGTTAAGCAGGGGTGCCCATTAGGGTGGACCGAGGGGTGATCCGCAATCGGAAGTAGGTGTACACCTCTTTGGAAGTATTTTGGAAGTACTTGGAAATATTTGGAAGTACTTGGAAATATTTGGAAGTACTTGGGAATATTTGAAAGTACTTGGAAATATTTGGAAGTACTTGGGAATATTTGGAAGTACTTGGAAATATTTGGAAGTGTTTGGAAATATTTGGAAGTACTTGAAAATATTTGAAAGTACTTGGAAATATTTGGAAATACTTGGAAATATTTGGAAGTGCTTGGAAATATTTGGAAGTACAAGTGGAAGTAGGTGTACAGCATATTAGATCGCGGTTCACCCCTCGGGGTGGACCATGAATTTTTTTTGGGACAGAAGCTCGGTAAGAAAATAATTTGTACAAAATTTGAGATCGATCGAACAACGCAAAGAGGTGGCGCATCTCATATAAAAATTTGAAATTGTTAGAATTTCGCCCTATTCGGTTACTACCATATTTTGTTATACGACATTAAATTGAAACAAAGAATAAAAACATCGATGACCGTGAAATTAATAAAAATTATCTTCTGAAATCCCGCCCTACCTTCGCCATTCAACCATTATTATACACATAAAGCAAAATAAGAAAAAAATTCAAGTGAATTCAATATTATGCCTACCTACTAGGCGTACATCGAGAAAATTTGAAAATGTGGCGATTATAAGCTATAATATCATTAATCATATTTTAGCAATTTATTTATATGTATACATATATTGATGTTATTAAGCAATTAATTGATTGGGGGACTTTCCAATAAAGTACAAGCTGTTTGTTGTGATACAATATCTTCAAATTTTCAAGGTGTGTCTATCTTGAACAAATATTCAAACGAGATCTTCTGTATTTTTACCTTGTCGAGGTCCCGAAAACTTATTTGAAAAAAAAATTCAACAGGTATAGCTAAGGTTGACCCTAGTGTCCATCCCTCCTAGCATCATGACTCACCCCCCCTCCCCCATTTTCGTAAAAAGTAACCACCCCCTTGTTAGCTTTTATTCACTTCTAAAGAATTAGAAGATGTTTTAATTAGCTTTTGTTGAAGTTATTAACTTGACCGTTTTTATTTTTAGCATATAATGCTAATTTTGCAACAATTTTCAACCCCTCCCCCCTGGGTTTAGACTATCTAGACCTCTAGAGCAATGGTCTTCAACGTGTGTTCTGCGGAACCCCGGAGTTCCTCGGTACATCTCTGGGGGTTTCGCGAGTCAAAAAAATAAAAATATAAATCATTCATACTAGTTGACTAATGCTTTTAACTAAAAAATATGAAGATAAATTTAATTATATTTGAAAATTAATCAGAATCTTCGTATGTGGGGTGGCGATTCGTTCGCAGCGGCGCATGCGTCAATCCTATTAATGAGTAAATGAGATTAATTTTACGTAAAATTTTTTTTAAAAAAAAATACAATACTTTTTAACCGACTTCAAAAAAGGAGGAGGTTCTCTATTCGACTGTTTTTTTTGTGTCTATGTTACCTCATATCTCCGGCAATTGTGAACCGATTTTGAAAAAAAAATTTGCATTGGGTTCATTCTAGCTTCCGATTGATCCCGTTTTTTTTTCATTGGTATTAGACCTTTTTTGTTAGGTTAGTTCACGCCTAACTTCTTTGTTTATGAACCGATTTCGATGATTCTTTTTTATTGGAAAGGGGGTATCTTAGGGATGGTGCCATATTAATTTAGTCAAGTTTTGATGATATGATCAACGACGAAATAACGTAAATCTCCAATTCTTATGAGGAAATAATCGAAATTATGATAAATAAAATCTTTTATAAAAAAAATCTTATAACCACTATTAATAACATCACTAAAAAGAGAAAAATAAAAATAATTTAAAAAAAAAAAAAAACCGACTTCAAAAAACTTAAATGCAACAAATAAAATAATAATAACTCAAAATTCAAATAAAATCCACTAAAAGGTATAAAATAATTATTATCTTATTTAGTTACAACTAAACGACGAAATATTAACATGAAATTAATTTTTGAAGTCGGTGCCAAACATATACATTTTATGAATCGCACTTGACGGATCTTAGTACGTTTGGCGGGTACTCTCGCTTATAGGTATAGTTTGTTAGGCACCGACTTCAAAAAGTAATTTCATGTCAATATTTCGTCGTTTAGTTGTAACTAAATAAGATAATTATTTTATACCTTTTAGTGGATTTTATTTTATTTTTAAGTTATTTTTAAGTTATTTTTATTTTAGTTGTTGCATTTAAGTTTTTTGAAGTCGGTTTTATTTTTTTTTATAAAAATTATTTTTCTTTACTAATCTTTACATAAAGTATCTATAACATATTGATTTACTTAAATAATTATTTTAAGATATATATTTCTATAAGTAATGGATTTTTAACCTGTTTCTCATCATCATTGAGTACACAGTCCTAAGACTGGTTTGACACAACCACCCGTCTATCCATTCAGTTCAGTCCCATGCCAGCCAGCTCTTTGACCTCTCTAAATGACTCACATCCCATGTCCCTGCCCATTGTCTTTTCTAACTTAAAATTAATATATAAAATTAAATAACGTTATAATATAATAGAGAATTAAAAAAGAGTCAAAAAATAATTTCATCATATCGTAATTCTAAAATATTACAATAATCTATTAGATAAAATAGCCATCGAGTATTTCTTGAGAAAGGTGTATTTTTTAAAATAATTATCATAAAATAATATTTGAATCGTCATAATCTCACTTAATCATAATTAATCTTTTATTTGTTCAATGTTGAATTTGTAGATAAAGTTGGCTATTTGTATCTAAATTTAAGTAGATTTGGAAATTAGTTCTGATTATCTAAAGCGCAGAATAATTAATTATAAGGGATATTACATAATATTGCATTAATTTCTAGAATAGAACATATTTAGCGACTATAAGGACTTCTAGAGTATATTATGTGATTATTTGAAGTGAAATTATTGTAAATATAAATAAAGAGCCAAATATTACTTGAAATAAAGAAAAATAACTTAAAAATAAAATTTAAAATAATTAAAAAAATAAATAAATAATATAAAAATAAACATAAGCTTCAGAGTTTTAGATATATCTAATCAATTTGCAGAGAATTTATAGGTATAAACTTTTCCTTATATTTATACACTCAAAACACCATATCGCGGAGGATATGTACAAAATGTAAATATTGCTAATGGGTGATGAAAATTAAAAAAAGAAATTTAATTTAAAATGTTCAAAATTGATTAGAATGTATCTGGTTTTCCGTCAATAAATAATAACACATAAATCGTTTGTTTGCAAGGGTTCGATTTTTTATTAGATCATCCTCAGAGCTATAAAATGACATGACAATTTTTTATATATACAGGGTGTTCCACAGACAGAACTCATTCATTAAAAGTTTTCATGGAAGGAGTTGAGAAAAAATTTTGAACTTTGACATATTTATGTTTTGGAATATGCTCTTTTTAAATAAATTTTTAAACAACTTTTGGACATTTTCTGCTTTGCCGCAATCGCTATCAACTTTCTTATTTTGAATGGAACCCCCCCCCCCCAAATATTTTTGAATCATTAGATTAAGTGTTAAAAACTAAGATGATTTTGTATATGCACTTGATGTCTAAAACTTATCATTTCTGAGTTATTTTAGATAGTTTGTAAAATCTACCAATTTAGCGTTCATCTTTAAAAATTAATAATAATTAAACTATTGTTTGTAGAATTACTTTGATCAATTAGAACTCTTAATTAGACTTTAAAGAATCTTTCTTAATCATAAAAATTGAAATTTTATATCCAGGAATACCATAATAATCGTTTATTTCTGAAAATCAAAAAGTTGTTAATACTAAATTTTTCAAATGAAACATGGCATAAATTTTAGTATTTTTGAATTCTACATAAAAATCCAATAGGAGTTTATTAAATATTCCCTGTAGCTAAAATGAATAGTTTTTTAAATAAAAAATATTTTAAATTTCACTCGTCTAGATCTTAATTATTTATTATTAGAGAACGTATTTTTATATTTCAAAAATATGCCATAAAATATGTATAAAATTTAACCCACAGTATCCTAGATGCATGATTCGGATAGATAATTGATCTCCTGGGTCGTATGTGACAGCAAACAAAATATGCATTTGCATAGGAATACGGTCTCTATTTATTATGTATAAATAAGTATTATATTTATTTTTTATTTTTTTATTAAAAAAATCCTTCTAAATAATTTTTAATCAATTTATAAACCTGAAGTAAATCTAATTCAATAAATGATCAAGGTGTTATTATTTACTGACCGAAAACCCGATATATCCTCGAGAATTAAAAATTATATCTTCGATAGTCAAATTTTAATATTGAAACAAATTAGTTAAATTATCATACTTCCTGCATCAAAATCGGCTTAATTATTAACGGTTAGCGTTTACGTGGAAATACTCAACCAGTTTGATTGTCTGTTCTCAAGCTAAATGCTGTTTTTTCGATAACAGTGTTTCTCACATTAAGTTGAACTACAGAAACTACACTGACGGCCAAAAAAAACGTAACACGATTTTTTTTAAATAACTAATAAAATGTATTTTAAATGCAATGAAATTGAATCAACTTTTAATATGATATATTTTTCACCTTTCTTAATAAGAGTAACATAAATTTAAAACATTTTATTTAAAAATTACAATTTAAATGAAATAAAAGCGGATAATTTGATATTTATCGATTTTTGATGAATTCTAATATCCTTATTATAATCTTTCAATTCCTGTTTTTCTTTTGATAATATGCTTGAAATCCATTATTTGAGTGTCTTTTCGACTAAACACATCAAAATTATGCCACTTAACATTACAGATTCTGCGAAAGCCGTTGCGTTAATCGAGGATGGGCGCAGCTACAGATACGTAGCCAATGTTAAAAAGTGTTAAACACTTATTAAGAAAGGTTAAAAATATATGATATTAAAATTTATTCAGTTTCATTGCATTAAAGATACATTTCATTAGTTTTTTTTTTTTTTTTTTAATCTAAGTGTTAAGTTTTTTTGGCCGGCAGAGTATTGCCCGAGGGGTGATCAGCGATTGGAAGTAGGTGTACACCTCTTTGGAAGTATTTTGGAAGTACTTGGAAATTTTTGGAATTGCTTGGAAATATTTGGAAGTACTTGGAAATATTTGCAATTACTTGGAAATATTTGGAAGTACTTGGAAATATTTGGAAGTACAAGTGGAAGTAGGTGTATAGCATATTAGGTCGCGGTTCACCCCTCGGCATTACCTATTTGTTTTTTAAATTTCTTAAGGCTTGATTGGAATTTGATTGATAATTCAGAAGGAGTTCGAATTATTTACTTATATATTCAAAAAAAAAAAAATATATATATATATATATATATATTGTACGACTTCAATGACTCTGGTCTCAATTAAAATGACTCTTTACAAATTCTTATTTCCTTAATTACGAATACGCCGAATAGGTGCGTTGATTGTTTTAGTTATTATTGATCGATTTATTATTTAATCACTTGTAGAAGTGAGATATATGTATAAAACAAAAGAAAAACTTAGATACATGATACATATAAAGAAATAAACAAAGAACACTCACCGATTTTTGGCTGCTGTCATCGTCGCTAGATTTAGATTTTTTATTTGAATCCTGGTTCTCCTTGTTCTCGAGTTTGATCTTATCGGAGCTTTTTCGTCGCGGAGGAACAGGGGGAGCACCCGAATCCATTGAGAGGTTGATCATGGAACCCCCTGCCGTTGGACTATACATCGCATGCGGGTGATTTGGCGGAGGCGGAGGAAGTCCGATTTCTTGGGATAAAGGAGAACTTACAGGTGGTGGAGAACGATAAGGTGGAGGTTGCTTGGGAGATGATCTATATTGGGATGGCGAGGAGAAATCCTGAGGATCATAGGAGCTGCCAGGGGACTGAACTTGCGAGGGAATATCTTGAAGGGACATGGCTTGAAATGGAGAACTAGGTGGGGAAATGCAATTGTCAAAACTACTGTTTGGGTCGCGATATTTTTTTTTTAAGTATAAGTACTTTTCGCCCTGAAATAATAAAAAAAAAAATTAATTTTTTGATTATACTTTGGAGAGATGATCTGAAAGGATTTTTAAAGTTAGACTAGTTATGAAATCATCTTCAAATGTAGAAAAATCAAGTAAAATTTCTATAAAAGTAAAAATTTATTACCCTTAGTAATCAAAAGACTATTTTTGGAGTGATCATAAATTTAATATTTAGGAGAGATATAAGAATAAATATTATATTCACGCTCTGTATATAATATTGTAGGGATCGATTTTCTGCCTTTTTTTTATTTCAATTAGAAAT
>JALMQS010000066.1:1183359-1268225 GCA_024734495.1 Forficula auricularia | reverse complement strand
AATAGGGGGGAGGTACTTTTCATGAAACTGGGAAGGGGAGACGTAGTGGCTGGGGAGAGGCACCACTGTCGTATGGTATGGTAAGCCAAAGAAAATTGTTGAGATTTTTGCTTTACCATTTGTTGTATGGTTAAGTATTGTAATCGATGTAGTCGAGTGCCGAGTTTTCAGGACTCTACTCTATTAATAATATAATACTTAGGCGACCCACTTTATTTTTCTTCTCGATAAATTGGTACGTCGCTCTTCACTGGTTTGGTAACATTGTACTAAAGTATTTAGGGAATTCAAATATTATAAAAAGAAAAAAATTATTGTGTTCAATGAAAGACAGATCTTTGCATGATCTGTTAAGAAAAGTATTTATAAATAAACTAATTATAAAGCACATATAATTGCTTAATTCTTTGGAAATGTTGGAGTGAGTTTTGAAGATTCCTATCGCTAACATGGGAGTTTTTCATCATATCTTCTTTCATTCATATTATTGTTATGCTACTGGGTGTAACCAGATATAAAACCATACATATATCTAAATAAGGGACCTCCCAGAAAAAGATGCGAATATATTCGAGCTCAATAAAATTCCTATCGCTAACATGGGAATTTTTATCATATCTTCTTTCATTCATATTATTGTTATGCTACTGGGTTAACTAGATATAAAACCATACATATATCTAAATAAAGGTATCCAGAAAAGATACGAGAATATATTCGACTCAATAAAATTTACAAATTTAAAAGTCTAACTTATCTGACGCCAAAATCATCTGAAGCGAAAACACTCCAGGCAATTGATTTCGCTTGTTCTTTATACACTAAACAACGACTTGGAGCTTAGAATCGAAATCACGATAAAATTTTAAAACAAGTGAAATATAAGAAATCAATAGAGAATTTTTTACCTAGCATCAGCCTTGTCATTTTAAAAACCACAAATCGAATAATGAGGCGCCTGCTATAGACAACTGAATTGGCCGCAGATCGAAGGCAAGGGTATCACTACCCTTGGGAAAAAAGGCGCGAAGCGAATCGGTGTCGCTCGGCCGCAGCTAAAGAGGTCCTCTAGGTAGAACTGCCGAACCTAAGGTCTCAATCCAAAGTCACAAATTGTAGTTTTCGCAGAACTGACAGAGATGTGAAAAAATGTTTAAAAAATAAAAACTAAGTCATAAATTTGTCCATAAGAGCTGGCAGATTTGAATCTTTTGAAATCCTTTTTAATTGAGATACAGAGAATTTAGGCACCATTGTATTTACTAAACATTAACCTCTCATAGGCGCCGGAGTTTGAATTTTCACGTAGGAGGGGAGGGTGCTAAAAATATGTATACTATGCAAAATTGAATATAGTATTTTAACACCATATACTTAACCTGCACAAAGCACCCGTCGTGCCTCAGCACACCTATCTAACAGAGCCCTCCGAATGAAGTGTCCTACTTGGGCGGCGTCTCGGGATTGGAGTATTAGCTGTCCAAAATTGATTATCTTTTATGAAAATGTGTTTTCTTTTTTAATATCTATAGCGGATTTCTTGCGGTGAACTTTGACCATTTTAAGCAAAAGATCCTACTTCTTACTGAAAATATTCGTTTATTAAATGCAAATAAAAAATAAATCGAACAATGCTTTTTACAAAATACTTCTTAAATCTTGATTAGAGAAATACTTCTTGATTTTCACGCGAATTCGTATCTTTCTTATTCACTCTTCATAAATTTAGAACAGAATTTTAGCCTAAATAGCTTTATAAATTACTTATATTATATTTATGAATAAATAAACTGTGGATCACAGCAGACTTTCACTTAACCCTTTCTTTTGATTCAAAATTCACTATTTTAATTTAAATAATTTTAATGAGAAATTTGAGTAGTATTCTTAAAATTAAATAATAATTTACATTAATTTTATTTTATTTATTTATTTATTAAGTTGTTAATATATATTAAGTGCTAGGTCTCAATCAATCACCCTTGTATATGCTGTTTTTTGTTTTTGATTTTTGAAGTTCTCTACAACCTCTTATTACGAAAAAGATTTCGAGTTTTCGACCAGTATCAAAATACAGAGCATTTTTCGGTACACCGAAGTTATAAGCTGAAGAGTTCGAATTATCGAGGTTTAGATGTCAGAATCGACTGTAATAACCAGCTACGAAGCCCGCCTTCGGCGGCTATCTTGCTAGCCGAAGTATCTCTGTTCTCATAAGAGGTTTTAAGCTAATTATTTAAATTTCTAATTTTAACAAATTTTATTTTTCTTGAACTATTAAATGGTTTTAAAATTAAAAAAAATCACGGTGGCGTCGTCTCATAGCCGATTATAATAAGTAGATATAGATGATAAATTTAATGTTAACCATTATTGACTCCTTCTTAAATAACTAGACAAAAATAAATATTTAATATATTTTAGAATTTTAAAGAAAAGACTTCATTACAAAAAAACAATCCTTATATGGTCCATGGGTAGGGGGGCTCCTTTTTACCACTTCAGAGGTCAGGGCTCAATCCCAGATTCGCTGTCTATGTAACCCATCAATGAATAGATTGTCTTATTTTACAATTAGAAGAATCGACCAATTTACCTAAATTCAAAAATCCTGCTACACACCTTCAATTTTTACAATGTAAATCCTCCGAATTATGTTAATATAATTTGATTGTAAAAAATCTGTGTTTTTTCAACTAAAAAGGTAATTCAAATAATTAACACTTTACTTAAAGGACAGAATATGGAAATCGTATTTTTTTATTATTATTAAAACTATTCAACGGACTATATATTTCAATTTTTTTATTTCAAAGTGCTTTAATCGCAACTTTCCTTTGTAGTCAATTTTCGGGTGCAAATATAGTACATTCTTTTTGAAGCCCATCTGGAGTTTAAGATCTTTTTATTAGTTTAATACAGCAGTAAACCATTATATTCAATCATATTATCTTTACTCTAATGCATAATTATAGAATGCTCTGCAAATGAAAGATATTGCTATTTGAGAGAGCATCGTCTCTTCAGGTCATCCATCTGTCACGAAGAGCAGATGATGAGGGCATGCCCCGCTGATAAAATCCATTCATTAGTATTCCATTGCCCATCATTTCCAGCAAGTTCTATCCTGTCATTCCAAGTGGATTATTCAATTAACAAATTTTATAATACTTCTCGTTCATAATGACCCACTAATAATCACTACGAAATTGCTTTTATGATCTCATTAATGAATTAAAAAAAATAAATCAAAATTCCTCGATTAGGGTTAGAAATGAATATTTTTCTCATGACGGTTTTTCATGAAATGTTCCTCCTGAGACTAAAATTTCGCATTTGATGAACACTCAACACCACATACGTGACACCTCAGGAGTATATGTTGTTACACATTTCAAGTCAATCGGTTGAGCCGTTTTACCTGGAAGATGCAGAATCTCAAAACTATTTTGTATGATATATTAAAGGAGAGTAGGCGACCGTAGGTCAGTGGTTAGAGTGTCGGGCCGCTGGCCCTGAAATAAGCTGGTCTGAAAGCCGAGTCTCGGAAGATATTTGAAGTCGCCTCTTCTTGGAAAGCAACGGCAACCTACCAGAGAGTATAATTGCCTCTCCAAACTAGCCGTTAACAACTGGTGTTAAAAAGTAGGTCCCGTATATATGTGTAAAAACGGCTAAAACACACTCAGCACAGGTATATGGACGAGTTGCCGGAACGTCGGGAGAGACCTTACTTCAATCAAATCAATATGAAAGGAGAAAAATATCATTTTCTATTTTAATTATTGAATTCAAATACGAAGACAGTGTTGTATTTATGGACTTAAGAAGAGAGTGATTCACTTGATGATCATATTTGTAGATGATTTATTATTAAGTTTTCTTATAAACATTAATTCATTCTATTTTTGATTCTAATTATATTTAAAAACATGTTTTAGCCCGTGCCCGTAGAGTATATATCAATATAATTGTTTCGGAGTTATCATTTTTTGGCATTCCCATACTTGGAAAAGCCAGAGCATTATTATACTATGTTTTCTTTAGAGTTTTTCGAATCGGTATTATTTACCAAGTACAAATTTTCGAAATACTCTGGTGGCGGTGCCTTTGGAGGTAAATTAATTTTACCTTTTTGAAAGCAACTCGAAAATTCGCCATCTGGGTTTTTATCAGTTGCAAAATTCTTTTGCTTTACAATGTTTGCATATTGCATCCATTTTCTCGAAATAATGAGGTTCTACCTCGTTTTCATTTACATTTAATATACATATATTTTCTATTGTTAATGATAAATAAATTGAATTTGCTTCTTTCCAGTAATTTATTTTGTTATTCAAATGGTTAATCCAAATATTTTAATAATCGTTCTCAGCATTTCTCCTCAGTGGAAACTGTGGATTCAAACAATAGGCACAAATACATATATTTTATTTGTTGGAATTAGAAATTGTGGATATATTTTATAAATTTTATTATATTAAACTGTTTCTGGGTTTTAAAAAATATTAAATATAAATTTCTAGAAAAAGTTGCAATTCGGAGTTTTCTTTTTAGAACTTGGAATAAGAATAGAAAAAAAAATGCTTAAGTTCCTCCTGGGAATAAAAGTTTACATTTTATAAAACACACAACACCGTTTACTTGACTCCTCAGGAGTATATGTTAGAAATTTAAAGTCAATCCGTTGAGCCGTTTTACTTAGAGATTGGTGAACATAGTGATATATGGTAGAATCCTGAAAACTATTATATTGAAATATGAAACGAGAAAAAATAACATTTTCAGCCCTGATCTTTGCCTGATTACCATACCCAGAAAACATCAAGTTTCACAAACTTCTCGATTCATAGGACATGCTTTATCAAACTTGTATTTAAATATAATACTGAATCATTCTGCATATTATTTATTTAGCTAATCTGAAATATCTAATGAAAAATCTTGACTATGGCACTGATACACCACAGAGTAGTGGTTTCTAGCCTTTTCAGTTTCAATTAAATTGAAAGTTTTTGCGCGAGAGTAGCAGAATTTTTATATATGTGGAAGGAGAACAATAAAAGAGGTGTCTTCTGCTGGAATTATAAATTTTATTTGTTCATAACGAGACTATAGTTTCGAGGGCTTTACACTCTTCATCAGTCTATTACAATATTCAGTTTCGTTAACCTAGGATAAAGCAAAATATGGGTCTTAAAACCTATATATGAAAGTAAAACTAGAAAAACCTGATTGTTGGTTTACCATTTAATAATAATAATTTTTAACAGTGTGAAATTATTAAACGGATTTTTAAAAATTCGACACCTAACTATGCCAAAAACTACAGATTCTCCAGCAAAATTTCGAATAGCTTGTTGTGTGACCGGAAATAGGCCGATCAAAAAAGGATATATAGAGGGGACTGAAAGAATTTCATAGTATTTGATGAAAACAAAAAGATGCCTGTACGAAACGGATACGTGTCTTTGTTTCTCATATTTGCTTGTATTTCTTATTACAGAGTTCACCCACTCGATCAGTTCGTCATCACCAGGACAATGCATTCACTTGCACGTGGCTACCGTGCTTCACCGATATTATCTTGAATGTCAACAATTCAAGGACAAACAACACCCTGTAATCGCTATGGCTTCCTTGACATCAATAACCATCCTTCGTAATGCCACTTATTAACATGATTTATGAAACTTGAAAATTGCGAAAAAATTGAAATAAAAGAACTTTTTTTTCAAGTTCTCTTCACACCCAAATGTCTGTTGAGGATATACATGATCTCTTTCATGCTAATGAAAGGATTCCTTATCTTGTTATGTATTGTTTATGAAGCAAATTACTGACTCATATTTTCCTCTAAACTATGCTATGATTCAATCTGGTTGTTACCTAGGTACTTAGCTATATAACAACTAATGATGCTTCGGTAATAACAAAATATAAGTACTTAAATTACTTTAGAAGAAAAAATATTAACTTTTTGTACCTTTTTAATTTTAATTATAGTTAGTATATGCAGAAAGATATGCAATTGTGCGAAAAACAATTAGAGATTGTGCTTCTGTTTCTGAGATATTTACGTATATACTACGAACCAGATGTACGATCAGTATTGTCTTTTGGAAAGTTCCATTTTTTCAAAGTAAAACTATAAATGTTAATTTGACTTTCTCACAAGAACAATTGATAGAATTCGTTGTCTCTTTAACGGATAGAAATTTTAGTTGAGAAAAATAAAATGGGTTTTGTGGGTGTCAGAGCCTAACACTAGCCCAAAAAATATCTATGATCGTTGGGTGAGTGTACAGCTATATCTCAGCATCAGTAAGATGCAGAATAACAAAATTTGAAACCTAAACTAGGATAGGTACGAGTATATGAAGTGTTATGGATGTTTTAACTTCAAATTCGGACTTTTCCATATCAAATTCAGATATATTAAAAATCAAATTTGGGGATGTTCAAACCAAATTCAAATTTCTATAAAACCATGCATATGTTACATATTAAATTACAACGTTTTACCTGAGAACGTTTCTTGAGAGTACAAAATTCTAATCTTGAAAGTTTTAGTTAATGAGCTGATAATTGGTAGGAAAATATCTTTCAATGCACCAAATTTTAGATTTTTACCTGAAAACTTTTTCTGAGAGTTAAAATTAAATTAAAACTTCTTCTTAACTATAACTTTTTCTATATTTATATTAATATTATATTATATTATTTATATTCTATTTAACTGTTTATTAATAAATTTTGAATTTGATTTAAAAGTTTGATTGTGATTTTTAAAATCCTGAATTTGATATGGAAAAGTCCGAATTAGAAGTTAAAAATCGATATATCTGCTCTATTTCAGCTAGAATCTAGTAGAAATATTTTTTTTAGTGAGGGAAATTTTAAATTAAGGGTGCGTCACCCCCCTTTACGGGATGAAAGGTTGATCAGAAAACTTATTTTAGGTCATATTTACAGTCAATGTTTTGGAATTTTTTTTTAGGGAAATTTTGCAAATTAAATGAGAGAGAGAGAGAGAGAGAGCGAGAAATCACTCTTTTAGGAGATGAAGGGTTGATCAGAAAAGTTAATTTATGCCCTATTTATAGTTGATGTATTAAAATTGTTCTAGAGTATCTTCCTCAAACCATTGATTAATGAGAAATATTTTACTAAGGGTAGCTGCCCTTTTAGCTTTATGAAGCGATGTTACCGAAAATCGGCCAGATACTATTGTTTAATAACTATTAGAATTTTTCCTTGTGGGTCACGAATACAAGAATTAGTCGTGAATCATGTCGCTTAACTTGACTAATCATTTATTTATTTTCTACATGCATTCTCTTATTAGAAGAATAAAGACATTTTTTTTAATTCTATTATATTAGAAAACTGGAAATTTTGCCTTGATTTCTATTAGCGTTGTGATTCTCGGTTCGCATCGGTTCGGTTCGGTTCGGTTTAACTATTAACCGATGTGAACCGAGAAATGAAAAATTTACTTTGCCTATTCATTCAAGCAAACAGTGGATCTGGACTTTGAATTTTTTATCGTGAGAAATCTTTAAAACCATGTATCTTGAAAACTATTAATCGGAGAGATTTTATTCAGAGGACCTTTTATGTAGTGAATTAAATTTTCTACATATTTTCTCTGTAAGTTTATTCGATTAAGTTAATATTTTAGCCAATGAGAGAAATTTTTTTTCGTGAAAAATATTTAAACCCCTCTATCTTGAAAACCATTCAACGGAGAGATTTTATTCAAACGATCTTTATTGTAGAGAATCAAGTATTCCACAAATTCTCTCTTTAGGTTTATTCGATTAAGTTAGTATTTTAGCCAAGTGATTAGATTAAATGTGAATTATCATCTAAATCTAAAATTGACTTTTTATTAACATAATTTTGCAAATTTTCATGCTACAACCATTTCATTACATTGCAATGGGGTTATGGGAGGGTTGGTAGTTGGAGGGTATGGAAATCGGAGGGCGGGTTGTTCAGGTGGCGATCCGGAAGTCACGGGTAGAGTGGGTGGGGTAAGCACGGGGTCCCGGTATGGTAGTGTGGGGCGGGGTGGAGCTTGGACACGGGTGAGGTCCGAAGGGGTGGTGGTGTAGGGTCGGGGTGCGGGGTTGATGGTGTGGTTCATGGGGTGGGGGTTCAATGGGGTTAGGGAGGGTAAGTGGATTTGGAGGGGCGTGTAATCCCAGCGAAACCTCCACCATGCAATGGGGTGCATGGAGGGTTTGTGGTTTGGAGGGGTATGGGAAATTAGTCTTGAAAGGGTACTTTTAAAGGGGAATATTGCTGAGTGTGAGAATACTAACCTTTATAGACGTGGTGGTGGTGTGTAACTCAGTGTATCTCGTTGTACTAGTTTGATAAACTACTGAATTTATCTATTTTTCAAATTCTACGTTACTGAAGTTAATCTTATGAAATGAATTTACAAAAAAATATAAAAAATAATTTTAAATAGGCAAAAATAAAATAAAAAATAATTGAATGAATTCCCGAGCTGCAAAGGGAGAATGGGGGAATTTTTCTGCAAACAGTAAGTGATAACCGAGAATATAATTTACAATATATGATTTATTAAGGTTCCTTTGCTGAAATTGTAACAGTCAGCAAGAATTGATTAATTCGATGGCTTTAATGGGTGAGACGGAGATCGTTCAAAGAAATTATGATTATTTACGTTTGCTCTCGAAGGCGCTGACCGGTTCAAACAATTCAAGCAGCGCTAGCCGTGCCGTGGCCACCTCCCGCTCCGGTTCCGTAGACTGCCACGTCGAAGAGTACGTAAGGTTCCAGGAGTCTCGCCTTTTTTGTAAGCTTCCGTGGTGTCTTCACGAGTGCCGGACAGATATTCTTGCCCGTGCTGTTCAATTTGCTATCGGGCCAATGATATAAGTGCCGATCAAAGGGGCTAGCGAGCGGATGAATGTGAATGCCCGCAAAACGGCTCCAGGAAGAAGAAATATGCTCGTGATATCGAAATGATGCAGGCGCCGTGAATATTGGATAATAGCAGTGTAAATGAGGTGTATAGATGCCGAGTGATAATTTCAATGATAAGAGCGTGGTAGAGTAATATAAGATAGATAGATGGGAAGAATATAGAGGTATAATGTAGAGAGAATAATATAGAGTGAGTGTATAATATGGAGAGAATAATATAGAGAGTAAAAGATAGTCTATTTCTTCGTGTTGGTCCTTTTATGCATTTCCAATCGTGTCTCCTCGGCTGGTGGAGGCTACGTTTCATACGATTCTCCGTTTTCTACCCCTTCTAAGGGACATCGCCAATCATAATGTTCTATTTTGTTAAATGAGGGTGTTTGAACCCTGTCTATTCTCACTCCCCTGACTGTATTCAGAACTGGGCCTTAAAGCTCATATACCACGAATGACTTTAGATAATCCCGGCTTTGGCCAACTTCTCTTTAAATATGAAAAATAAACTAATTTTTACGAAATTTATTCTATATTTGGCTTGTCTGGTTAATCCCTTTCCTATTTTTAAGGTATTAAATTGATAAATTATGAAAAAGTTAAGATTTAAGATTTATTAACTCTACTATGCATAAAAAAAACATACTTCTAAATTTGATTCTTTGTTCAACAATGTGCGAAAATGGGTTGTTACCATTTTAACATTATTACATATTATTCTATTTTCAAATTTCAACAAAGAACAAAAAGAAAACTTTTCTATATAGTAGGTATGGAAACCCTTGGAAGTCCGACTAGCAATTTGCCAGTATCTTTTTTTAACAAAAATTACAAAAAGTTTTCATCTTAATAGATTCGAGATGAAATGGATTAATTTTAATTATTTGTCAGAAGGGTTGTTTTTAAATATTCGGGAATCGAACCCTAGTGTCCTTTTAAAAGTCTCATTTCTATCGACTACTTGAATTATTATATATAGATTTTTTTTTAATTCAAACTAGACGTAGAAAGTGGGTTTTAGTGACAAAATTTGTAGGGTTGTTTTTTAATACATGTTATATTAAATTCCACGAAAATCCTAACTATAATTTAAAGTAATAGTTAATGCATACACACACTAATTAGATCGAATCGATTTCATGGTGTTCGCACACTTTTTTCTATACATAATAAATTGGCGGTGCTCGCATCTTAAAAAGGTTGAGAACACCAAGAGAACACCTTAGGACAGCTAATCTCAACCGCTGGTCCGGTGGACCACCAGTGGTCCGCGGAGAAATTTTACTAGTTCGCGGACAATTTTTTCTATCCGCGAAAAAACTCAAATATTATTGTAAGTAAATGATAATAAAAATGGTACAATTAACTTATGTAGTAGTTCTTTAATACCTAGTAAAATTTTGTTGTTAAAAAAATATCACCGGTCCGCAAATTTTTTTTACAAATTTTACTGGTCCGCGGATCAAAAAAGGTTGAGAAACGCTGTCTTAGGTGGTGTCCCTAAATTACGTGAGGCGTTTAAGGGGGGGGGGGGGGAGGGGACGAATCGAGTCAAATCTCATCCAATCTCACGAGGGGGAGAGGGGGGTCTCAGAAAATATTACGTACATTTTCCGAAAGAAACGGTGTAAAATTACAAGAAAACTGGGTTAAATCAATTAATAAAAAATAATACTAGTCTTAAATAATAATAATTAAGCAAATTATATTTTTTAAATAAATCCAACGCAATCAAGCACAGATTAACGTAAATACTCTATAAATAGGCATTTTGAAAAATTTCACATTAGATAAAGGGGGGGGGGGGGGGGTCGAAAAATCGCCAAAATCATATAATACACTGTTTTTGAGTTACAAGACAAGTCTCAAGATAAAAAACAAATTAAACAAAGTTGTTAATCATTGTTAGATTACTTATACCTACCTATATGAAATATTGTTATTCTTAACATGTATATTAATTGAAAATTTAATTTTTGTTTAATTATTATTATTTAAATTGTTAATGAGACTGGATGAATGATTATAAATAAATAAAACAATTCTATGTATTCATAATAAATATACTTTATTTATTCATTCTTTTAGTTTTTTTTTAAATCTTAAAATTCAAAATTAAATATTTTTTTCTGTACATGTGACCATGTTGCAAGTTATTTCAATTTTGGTATTGTCGCTTGATCTAATTGTGTGTTTGTTCTTGAAACAAACGGGAACAATTTGTTTCGTAAATTAGAAAGGAGCTAATATATGTTATACTTTAAATGAAAAAGGATTTAAGTATTATTATTTAATTAATATCCAGAATTCATAGGAAGTAATTTAAGAAACGTTGTTGTTTTTTAATTACTCCATCTCTAAGAAATTCTTTTTGAATTCTTGTCTATTCGAACTGACTAATTAAGGTAATTGTCATCATTAATTTAAAAAAATACCTACCAAGAAGATTATTTAAAGACAAAACAAATGAACATCCATTATGGCGTCTCAAGAGCCAGTCGAGAACCGGAGAATGTTAAGTTGCCTTCCAGAGATATTTATTTGTGATCCACAATTAAATGCTTCGACTATTTGAGTACCTTATTCCTTCAGTCATTCCCCGTTGTGATTAAGAATAATATCCTTTTACCATCCCTAGAAAATCCATAATCTCATGCCTTATATTGAAAAATACCCGTGAATTTCTCTTATCCCTGTTCACTCTCGTACTTATATTTTTATAATTTTATTTCTTAGGGGGCGTCCCTAAATTACGTGTGGCGTTTAGGAAGGGGGAGGATCTTCATCCAATCTCACGTGGGAGAGGAGGGTCTCTGAAAATATCACGTATTTTTTTCACCCTCCAGAAACAGTGTAAAATTCCGAGAAAACTGCGTTAAATTAGATAATAATAATTAATACTAGTTTTAACTACTTTACAATGTATCCCACATTGTATGGGAAATTTATATAGAAAAACACAAGGACGTTAGCTTAGCATTCTTTTTTTTGGAAATTTCCATTTAATTGTAGTAATTTTATAATTTTTTTGCTAAATTCAATACTAATTATTCAACTTGAAATTAAAGCCAGTAAAGTCTAATTTTCCTTTAAAATCCATTCTTTTTAATAAATTGTTATATATATTTAAAATTGTTCTATCATTCTTTCAGAGTTAAACCTTAAAAATAATTTATTTTCCTTAGTATTTAAATTCCACCACCCACCTTTCCCCATATCAATTCAAGCACCTTATTATAATTAATTATTTTTTCACTCTTTTTCATTTTTTTATTTTTTTTTCATTTTTTTATTTCTTATTTTATTTTCTTATATATAATAAATTTAAAGTAACGTCAAATTCAACATTCAAATCAGTAATAAATAAGTACAAATTTAAGATAAAGAGATTTACCACTGAATTACACCACTGCGAAGCAGCATCAAAAGTCAATAAAATCGTAAGTATTTCTTACCAGAACAAAAAAAGCTAACAAAAAACAGCACCTCCATCATCGCCAAACCCATATTAAAACTTAGTCTTAAATAAAAATAATTAAATATTTTTTTTTAATAAATCCAACGCAATCAAGCGTTTACACTAAAAATACGCATTTTGAAAAATCTCACGAGAGATTAGGGAGGGAGGGGAGTCTAGCCAAATCTCACGGTATCTCATCAAGGAGGGAGAGGAGTTTCCAAAAATCGCCTCACGTAACTTAGGGTCGCCCCTTATAGCATTGCGAGTGTTGGATTGTGATACTGACGAATGAGAATGTTTGATACACAAGTTTATAATAAACTGTATACATGCGCCATAATTGAACATTCTAGTTCAAGATAATTGCTCACAATAAATAGCCAAAACACTCAAATTCACGAGCATGAAAATAGTCCACTTTTCCTTTTTTTCAAAAAATAATTTAACTTTTTTGAGATATTTTAACAAAATCAATAACGGTAATTAAGGGGGCGTCCCTAGAATTAGGTGAGGCAATTTTTCTACACCCCCCCTTCCCCTCATTGATGAGATATCGTGAGATTTGGCTCGATCCCTCCCCCTCCCCTTCCCCTAATCTCACGTGAGATTTTACAAAATGCGTATTTTTATTTATCTTTTCATTTTGAATAAATTTTAAAATAAATCTTAGCGAAATCAGTCTACAAGTGATTCAAATTTGAGACAATTTATTTAAATACCTACTCTGAAATTTTAGGATGCGCCGCATCCACAACATCCATGGACCGCACGCCACTGCTATATACCTTGTGAAGAAAATTTAAAGTAAGATTTATTTTTATTGTTTCAAAAATATTGCGTATTTTAATTTACTAATTAAAATTGAACGCATAATATATAGAAAAAATACGAGTTACCTTAAGAGATCTCCACAAATGATAGCACTCATTTAATTTTATTATTTTCCATAAAAGATTCTTGTTGTATGTTTTTTTGTATACATATTTCTGAGAATTTCTCATTTTTACCAGACTAGAATGGACATTTTGCATGCAAATTCCATAAAACAGAAATAAAAGAGTTTTCAATGTAGAAAAAACTCCCTGATAAAACATTTTCAATTATTTTTTTATAATTATTTTCAATTATAAAAATTAAATAATATCTTTTGATATATAGTGGCGTGGACTTGATGGAAATCGTAAGACGAGTCTGCATCCGCTTCATGAGGTTTCACAGTAGAGTGACTATATACATTTAGAAAGCCATCGTTCTATACCTATATATACACATATATCACCATGATTTTCATCATCTTCTTTATGTTTACATAGATATAATAAATATTATCTTTTTTTAATTGTTTTAATTATATGAAATACTTTTTGCATTTCAGAATTTTTATTATTTTTTTGCATGAAAAAGTATTCATTTATCGGATATAATTGTCTCGATGACAAATTTTTGCTTTCGTAGTTTTTCAAAATGAATATTTCTTTAAAAGATAATCACTTGTATTTTAAGGTAGTTGTTTCGCGACAATACTAGCAAACAGTTAATGCTAGAGTATATAGAACAGACAATAAGAATTTATAATTCATAACCCTAACACTTTTTGCTGTTTATGTACCCCTACTAGCCAATCCCGTGCTCAATTGACAAATCTGGCAACACTCTCCGAGCTTGTATATATTTTATCATAGAAATGTCAGGTAAAAGTATATTATAAGGAGTATTTATAAAAACAAAAGTTCTTAATAAGCGATTGAAAGCTGTTGCGAGAATGAAGCGAAAAACGTCAAAAAAGTACTAAATTTAACCCACTTTTTAGGTTAAATAAATGCTTTATTGCGAGCTTGTTTTTGTTGTAAATTTTTCATTATACATTTTTCATTATTTATTCATTATTATCTCAGAAACCTTGTTGTAACTATGAATTAAAATTTTCTTAAAGAATGTATTAGTTTTTTTTATTGTTAGGATAAATAAACTCGAATTTGCTTCTTTCCAGTAATTTATTTTGATTTTCAAATGGTTATTCCAAATATTTCGAGAGCTTTCTCAGCATCTCTTCCTCAGTGGAAACTGTGAAACCACACAATAAGGCAAGTCGAGTGAGTTGTTTTAATTACAGGTGTCAAAAAATACTCACCCACTCCACAACAAAAAAAATTAATATATCCAGTACACACCAAGCCAGCAAAATTCTTATAAATGTATTAGTTATTGTTTAGATTCTGGTTTAGTTTTTTATAACAATGATAAGAAGAGTTTCTTAATTATAGTTATATATCGTCGGCCTAGAGTGTAAAACTGCTTACTCAATTTTTATCATATATGACTTATTAATACCCTTCGAAGAAAAGAGATGGACTATCGTCCAAGTAAAACTACTTAAAATTACAATCTAAGTTGTGAGAAAAACGTGAAAAATAATTTTTCCATAACAACAATATTAAATTTTGTTTAGTTTTTCCTTCTCTGTAAAATTTCCTTGTTGTGAGTTAGCAGGTTTACTCTCAGAGCGGCCAGGTGTATGTCGGTTGGTAAACTCTTTTTAAACGTTGAGGTAAAACCTTATATGTCATTTTCAGTGGGATGGCCAATCAGATGGAAACCGAAACGTCGCAATGCTGAAAATATTTTAGATCGATAGAACAGGTAAGAAAATGTAAGCTGATAAATTTTCAGAAAAATCCTGTCTTCCGTTTTCCATAAACGTCTAACGTGCCAACGAGCGTGAATCACCTATATGTGGGCGAGATCCATTACTTTACGACGAAAGTGTGCGGGGTGGATCCCCGATTTTGATGCCGATTTTTACTTCGAAAGTACATCAGAAAGGATATGATCCTGAAAAATTTGAGCTTGATTCGATCAAATTTGGCCGTTGGAAAATTTTTTGAATTTTGAAAAAGTCGATTTTTCAGTCATATTTAAAACATATCTCAGCTTCTATATAACTTAGAGACTTAGCTTGAAATTTGGCATTCTTCTCTGTAAACCTTCAACTTTGAAGAAAAAAAATGTTCATTTACACTCAGTGCGGCTTCAGCTAGCTGCTAACTAAACCACTGTTTCAAAGAAATTTTGCCTATTTTTAAAATGCTGTCATATCTACAGTTTTCGGAAGTAGAGGGTTGATTAGCAGTTGATACTTTTTGTTCAAGTATACTCTGAAGAAATCTACCCACTTTTTACTTTATTGCTTCTATTTCGTTAAGTTATGCTTATGCACATTTTCAGGATCATCTCCTTTTCTGATGTACTTCTCAAAGAAAAATCGGCATCAAAATCGGATCCCCGTACACTTTCGTCGAAAAGTAATGGATCTGTCCATATATATATATGTATGCGTCTATTTATTTATTGTCATGTATTGTGTATTATACATTTGTATGTTTATTATTAAATGTTATATTTTAGAATGTATTAATTATCTTTATCTTTTTAACCGACTTCAAAAAAAGGAGGAAGCTCTCAATTCGACTGATTTTTTTTTTTTTTTTTTTGTGTCTATGTTACCTGATATCTTCGTCAATTGTTAACCGATTTTGATGATTTTTTGCATTGGGTTCAGTATACTTTCCGATTGGTCCCGTTTTTTTCATTGGGATTGAACCTATTTTGTTATGTTTGTTCACCCATACTTCTTTGTTTATGAACCGATTTTAATGATTCTTTCTGCGTTTGGATCAGTATAGCTCAAGATAGTCAAGATAACCAACTATTTATTTATTTTATATATGTTCAGCGAGAACTTCTTTCCAGTGGACCAATTTCGATGATTCTTTTTATTTTGAAAAGACATCTTGGGCTGGTCCTATATTAATTTGGTTAAGTTCTGATGATATGCAGCAAAATAAAGTATATCTCCAATTCTTATAAGCAAATAATCGAAATTATAATAAATAAAATCTTAAAAACATTCATTTAAAACCCGCAAACGTTTCGAGAGAATTTCATTATTTATGAATTGAATTTTATTATTATTTTATTCGTCCGACACTTTCTCTTACGAGATGAATGCAAGGTATTATATTAAGTCACTATTATAATAATAACATTACTAAAAATAGAAAAATAAAAATAATTTTTATAAAAAAAATAAAACCGACTTCAAAAAAATTAAATGCAACAAATAAAATAATAATAACTCAAAAATAAAATAAGATCCACTAAAAGGTATAAAATAATTATCTAATTTGGTTACAACCGAGGGGTGAACCGCGACCCAATATCGTGTACACCTACTTCAACTTCCACTTTTATTTCCAAGTAAAAGACAATAGATGAATGGGCAATATCTAATGAATTCCAAAATAATTCCACATAATTCAAAAGACGGTGTACACCTAATTCCAATCGAGGTTTACCCCTCGGTTACAGCTAAACGACCAAATTTTTACATCAAATCACTTTTTGAAGTCGGTGCTAAACAAACTATATAAGCGAGCGTACCCGCCAAATGTACTAAGTAAGATCCGTCGAGTTCGATTTATAAAATGTATATGTTTTGCACCGACTTCAAAAAGTGATTTCATGTTAATATTTCGTCGTTTAGTTGTAACCAAATTAGATAATTTTTTTATACCTTTTAGTAAATTTTATTTTATTTTTGAGTTAATATTATTTTATTTGTTGCATTTAATTTTTTTGAAATCGTTTTTTTTTATAATATATTTCAAAATTGAATGTATTATTTAAAAACAAATTCCATATATTTGTTTAATTGTATGATATATAGCAGAAAATAGCTAATAAAGATTTATTATTAAAGTTGATTCATTGTCCTGGGAGATATTTAAAAAGTGCGCGTCCAACTGACACAAGGCATGTGATTGAACCAAGCCAGGCTGGTTGTGAAATGGCCTCACCGTCTGAGTTATCAGCCAAGGCAATTCGTGATTATATTTTATTGAATGGTGGTAAAGTGACTAATCATGATTTGGTGAAATACTTTAAAAGTTTCTTGACGGATCCTCGAACCAAGGGTAAGCCCCATGCATTTTTATTTCTATTCAAAGAGATTTTCTCTTGAGACTAACCTTTATGACAATGTCATTTTCTATTATTTTCTTGAAATAAACCAATATACTTATATCAAATGTTTGTTATTATTGTTTTAGAGGAAGCTAGAGTCAAATTTAAAGAGTATGTCAACTCGGTTGCTGTGATTCGAAACGACGAAGAGGTAAAATGTCAAATTATCAATATCCTATTCCTACCCTTTCAAAACAAAGTGATGTTTTCATGGACTGGAAGGGATTTTTGAGTTAGACAATAGATAATGAATTAGAAAATTAATTAAAATTATCTACTTAGCTCGAGGGATTAAGAAAATTTCATTAAATCATTAGAACTCACAGAAAATGAAGTGGAAATGTCAAGAATTCAGTATAGTGCTAAACTTTGATATTATTTTGACATTATTTTAAAGTGTTTTGTTTTCTATGGATGTTAAAAATGTTATTATCCCTAGAAGGATGCAGACGATCATATCACGCCTCCGAATAAGCATTGCTTCTTTTCTCATTTATTTAAATTTAAACGTACTTTCATACATAGTACCTGGAGCCACCGAGCGAAGCATGGTAAACCCTAACCCCCCCCCCTTTCCCGAAACCACACATTTCGCTCCCACTACTTCACCCCCACTCCGCCCCCACCCCACCCCAACCGCGCCTCCCACCCCTATCTCCCACAACTGCACCCCACTATTCTTTTTGGTTAACAACTCAAGCTTGAGTTGTTTGGCATAAAAGAATTTAGTCTTTTTGATTTTAAGTCAATTCCTCCACGTTTTCAGTAGAAGTTGCCATTAATAGTCAAAACATCAAAAATGGAATGCAATAAGGTTATTCCTCTAGTATTAGATAAGAATTGATCGTTATTTTTGATTTTAAGTCGATTCCTCCATGTCTTCAGCAATGGTTACCAATAATAATCGAAACGTCAAAAACCTAATGTATTATAGAATTATTATTCCTCAAGTATTAGATGAGAATCAATCGTTATTTTTAATTTTAAGTCATCATGAACTTCAAATTGCAAGTGATATCTGATTAATAATAAGGAACAAACATATTAATATTTCAAATGAATTTGGATAAAGTTTAGCAACGATCCGTTGCAGTTAATCTTGAGACAGTCTTATAACTCAAAAACAGTGCATTATATGAAAAAAAAGTTTCAAATAAAATGTTATTTATATCAAGGGGAAACTAAACTACACTATTGTTAGCTTTCAAGGGTATTTCAAGGCCAAGTTCTGTTTTTTAAATGCAACCCTATATTTTCATTACATTTCCTAAACCTAAAAATAAAATAAACTGAACTACTTTCATAAGAACTATTTTTTTATACGATATCAAATAAAAAAATATTAAATCAATTAGATCTCAAATAAATCAAATATTTAATTATTAAATAAATAATTATTAAATTGAAAAGTCACATTAATGAAAATAAGTGTTTATAATGATCTTTAAACTTCATTATACACGGATTTAAGAGATTATTTTCTACTTAACTTAGATCTATTTAAAATTCTTGAGCTTAAAAATGTTTATTTTTCGTGTCAATTCAGTAGATTGTACTACCATAATAAAAATGGAGCATTTTTTTTGTTGAAGAAAAATGTTTCATCCAGAAAACTTGTGTTACAATCTGGAATGTCTCAGAATAGTGTCGCAAAATGATTAAATTATTAATTATTATTAAATTATTTATTTAATAATTAAATATTTGATTTCATATTTTTTTTTTTTTATTTGATGTCGTATAAAAAATAGTTCTAATGAAAATTGTTCACTTTTTTTCTACGTAGATTAAGAATATGTACAGAAACATATATGTTTCAATTTAAAAAACAGAACTTTGCCTCGAAATACCCTTAAAAGCTTGTTCTAGGTCGAAAAACAATACCGTAGTTTAGTTTCCCCTGATATAAATAAACTTTTATTTGAAACTTTTTTTCATATAATGCACTGTTTTTTGAGTTATAAGACTGTCTCGGTATATAAAACTAAAATATATTCATTCCAGAGGCTAATGACTTTAGCAGTCGATGCGCCTTAAACCACCAATAATAATAATAATATGATTTTATATATGATTTACTTTTCTATGTACAATTATAGAGTGTGAATAAGTCTCTATGTGAAGCAAAACTTTGGAAAAAGAATAATTGATATACATTATACATTATTTCCTTAAAATGGACAAAAAAATGAATAAAATAATTTTTTGAAATTTTATAGTATTATCTTGTCTTTTCAACTTCTACATCTGAAAAATTGATAATAGTTGAACATTGCCTTCTTTAATTTGTTCTTTCGTGCAGCTAGATATCAAGAGATAGTTGAATTAGATTCATAGCTTTCAAACTTTCAGCCACTAGTGTAGTAGATTTATATATAGAGTTCAAATATAATATTTATTCTTATATCTCTCCTAAAAATTTAATTTATCATCCTCCAAAAATGGTGACTTAGCTTACAAAGGGGCAACCCCTTCTCTCATTTTCGGATTTTTATAAGAAAATAAAGTTTTACTTTTAAAGAAATTTTAAAATATTCTTATAATATATTATATACAGAGCTCGAATATAATATTTATTTTTATATCTCCCTAAAAATTTAATTTATCACCTTCTAAAAAGGGTGATTTGGATACAAATGGGGGACCCTTCTCTCTCATTTTCGGATATTTATAAGAAAATAAATTTTTACTTTTTAAGAAATTTTACTTTATACTATTATTATATTATATACAGAACTCGAATATAATATTTATTTTTATATCTCTCCTAAAAATTTAATTTATCATCCCTCCAAAAAGGGTAGACTTGTTTACAAAGGGGGGACCCTTCTCTCTCATTTTCGCATTTTTATAAGAAAATAAATTTTTACTTTTTAAGAAATTTTACTTTATTCTATTATTATATTATTTACAGAACTGGAATATAATATTTATTTTTATATCTCTCCTAAAAAATTGAATTTATTATCCCTCCAAAAAGGGTGACTGCATACAAAGAGGGTTGCCCCTTACCTCTCATTTTCGGATTTTTATAAGAAAATAAATTTTTACTTTTTAAGAAATTTTACTTTATTCTATTATTATATTATTTACAGAACTCGAATATAATATTTATTTTTATATCTCTCCTAAAATTGAATTTATTATCCCTCCAAAAAGGGTGATTGCATACAAGAGGGTCCCCCCTTACCTCTCATTTTCGGATTTTTTTAAGAAAATAAATTTTTACTATATTCAAACGTCTCCCACTCGATCGCAAACCCAAAGTTCGAAAATAATTTTTTTCTTTACTCCAATCGCGAGCACAATGAGACCGCGTCGAAAGACAATTATAAATTAAATTACATTAGGGAACGAAGAAAAGATTTTTTATATTACAGACAAGAGGATCAGCTGAGGTTCGAACCCGGGATCTTCGCATGTGCGCTGCGATGCTTTTCATAAGAGCCTAAGCTCCTATATCCACTTACACTTGCGATCGAGTGGGAGGCGTTTGGATATAGTTTAATTAGTCAAGCCACGAGCTTCGAAAAATGAACGAGGAAGAGATTAAAAAGATTAAATAAAAATGAAATTCCAACTTCATATAGATATTAGGTATTAGCTTGAGTTCGAGGATCGGTGGCTAAGTAGATATAGGAGCTAAGGCTTTAAAGAAAAGCATATATGCGAAGATCCCGGCTCGAACCCCGGATGATCCTTTTGTCTATAATATAATAAATCTTTTCTTCGTTCCCTAATTTAATAAAATTTTACTTTTAAAGAATTTTTACTTTATTCTAATATTATATTATATACAGAGCGTGAATATAATATTTATTCTTATATCTCTCCTAAATATTAAATTTATGATCACTCCAAAAATAATCAATTGATTACTAAGGGTAATAAATTTTTACTTTTATAGAAATTTTACTTGATTTTTCTACATTTGAAGATGATTTCATAGCTAGTCTAACTTTAAAAATCCTTTCAGATCATCTCTCCAAAGTATAATCAAAAAATTAATTTTTTTTTATTATTTCAGGGCGAAAAGTACTTATACTTAAAAAAAAATATCGCGATCCAAACAGTAGTTTTGACAATTGCATTTCCCCACCTAGTTCTCCATTTCAAGCCATGTCCCTTCAAGATATTCCCTCGCAAGTTCAGTCCCCTGGCAGCTCCTATGATCCTCAGGATTTCTCCTCGCCATCCCAATATAGATCATCTCCCAAGCAACCTCCACCTTATCGTTCTCCACCACCTGTAAGTTCTCCTTTATCCCAAGAAATCGGACTTCCTCCGCCTCCGCCAAATCACCCGCATGCGATGTATAGTCCAACGGCAGGGGGTTCCATGATCAACCTCTCAATGGATTCGGATGCTCCCCTGTTCCTCCGCGACGAAAAAGCTCCGATAAGATCAAACTCGAGAACAAGGAGAACCAGGATTCAAATAAAAAATCTAAATCTAGCGACGATGACAGCAGCCAAAAATCGGTGAGTGTTCTTTGTTTATTTCTTTATATGTATCATGTATCTAAGTTTTTCTTTTGTTTTATACATATATCTCACTTCTACAAGTGATTAAATAATAAATCGATCAATAATAACTAAAACAATCAACGCACCTATTCGGCGTATTCGTAATTAAGGAAATAAGACTTTGTAAAGAGTCATTTTAATTGAGACCAGAGTCATTGAAGTCGTACAATATATATATTTATATATATTTTTTTGAATATATAAGTAAATAATTCGAACTCCTTCTGAATTATCAATCAAATTCCAATCAAGCCTTAAGAAATTTAAAAACAAATAGGTAATGCCGAGGGGTGAACCGCGACCTAATATGGAGTACACCTACTTCCACTTGTACTTCCAAATATTCCCAAGTACTTCCAAATATTTTGAAGTAATTGCAAATATTTCCAAGTACTTCCAAATATTTTCAAGTAATTCCAAATATTTCCAAGTACTTCCAAATACTTCCAAAGAGGTATACACCTACTTCCAATCGCTGATCACCCCTCGGGCAATACTCTGCCGGCCAAAAAACTTAACACTTAGATTAAAAAAAACTAATGAAATGTATCTTTAATGCAATGAAACTGAATAAATTTTAATATCATATATTTTTAACCTTTCTTAATAAGTGTTTAACACTTTTTAACATTGGCTACGTATCTGTAGCTGCGCCCATCCTCGATTAACGCAACGGCTTTCGCAGAATCTGTAATGTTAAGTGGCATAATTTTGATGTGTTTAGTCGAAAAGACACTCAAATAATGGATTTCAAGCATATTATCAAAAGAAAAACAGGAATTGAAAGATTATAATAAGGATATTAGATTTCATCAAAAATCGATAAATATCAAATTATCCGCTTTTATTTCATTTAAATTGTAATTTTTAAATAAAATGTTTTAAATTTATGTTACACTTATTAAGAAAGGTTAAAAATATATCATATTAAAAGTTGATTCAATTTCATTGCATTTAAAAATACATTTTATTAGTTATTTAAAAAAATCGTGTTACGTTTTTTTGGCCGTCAGTGTAGTTTCTGTAGTTCAACTTAATGTGAGAAACACTGTTATCGAAAAAGCAGCATTTAGCTTGAGAACAGACAATCAAACTGGTTGAGTATTTCACGTAAGCGCTAACCGATAATAATTAAGCCGATTTTGATGCAGGAAGTTTAATAATTTAACTAATTTGTTGCAATATTAAAATTTGATTATCGAAGATATAATTTTAAATTCTCGAGAATATATCGGGTTTTCGGTCAGTAAATAATAACACCTTGATCATTTATTGAATTAGATTAACTTCAGGTTTATAAATTGATTAAAAATTATTTAGAAGGATTTTTTTAATAAAAAAATAAAAAATAAATATAATACTTATTTATACATAATAAATAGAGACGGTATTCCTATGCAAATGCATATTTTGTTTGCTGTCACATACGACCCAGGAGATCAATTATCTATCCGAATCATGCATCTAGGATACTGTGGGTTAAATTTTATACATATTTTATGGCATATTTTTGAAATATAAAAATACGTTCTCTAATAATAAATAATTAAGATCTAGACGAGTGAAATTTAAAATATTTTTTATTTAAAAACTATTCATTTTAGCTACAGGGAATATTTAATAAACTCCTATTGGATTTTTATGTAGAATTCAAAAATACTAAAATTTATGCCATGTTTCATTTGAAAAATTTAGTATTAACAACTTTTTGATTTTCAGAAATAAACGATTATTATGGTATTCCTGGATATAAAATTTCAATTTTTATGATTAAGAAAGATTCTTTAAAGTCTAATTAAGAGTTCTAATTGATCAAAGTAATTCTACAAACAATAGTTTAATTATTATTAATTTTTAAAGATGAACGCTAAATTGGTAGATTTTACAAACTATCTAAAATAACTCAGAAATGATAAGTTTTAGACATCAAGTGCATATACAAAATCATCTTAGTTTTTAACACTTAATCTAATGATTCAAAAATATTTGGGGGGGGGTTCCATTCAAAATAAGAAAGATGATAGCGATTGCGGCAAAGCAGAAAATGTCCAAAAGTTGTTTAAAAATTTATTTAAAAAGAGCATATTCCAAAACATAAATATGTCAAAGTTCAAAATTTTCTCTCAACTCCTTCCATGAAAACTTTTAATGAATGAGTTCTGTCTGTGGAACACCCTGTATATATAAAAAATTGTCATGTCATTTTATAGCTCTGAGGATGATCTAATAAAAAATCGAACCCTTGCAAACAAACGATTTATGTGTTATTATTTATTGACGGAAAACCAGATACATTCTAATCAATTTTGAACATTTTAAATTAAATTTCTTTTTTTAATTTTCATCACCCATTAGCAATATTTACATTTTGTACATATCCTCCGCGATATGGTGTTTTGAGTGTATAAATATAAGGAAAAGTTTATACCTATAAATTCTCTGCAAATTGATTAGATATATCTAAAACTCTGAAGCTTATGTTTATTTTTATATTATTTATTTATTTTTTTAATTATTTTAAATTTTATTTTTAAGTTATTTTTCTTTATTTCAAGTAATATTTGGCTCTTTATTTATATTTACAATAATTTCACTTCAAATAATCACATAATATACTCTAGAAGTCCTTATAGTCGCTAAATATGTTCTATTCTAGAAATTAATGCAATATTATGTAATATCCCTTATAATTAATTATTCTGCGCTTTAGATAATCAGAACTAATTTCCAAATCTACTTAAATTTAGATACAAATAGCCAACTTTATCTACAAATTCAACATTGAACAAATAAAAGATTAATTATGATTAAGTGAGATTATGACGATTCAAATGTTATTTTATGATAATTATTTTAAAAAATACACCTTTCTCAAGAAATACTCGATGGCTATTTTATCTAATAGATTATTGTAATATTTTAGAATTACGATATGATGAAATTATTTTTTGACTCTTTTTTAATTCTCTATTATATTATAACGTTATTTAATTTTATATATTAATTTTAAGTTAGAAAAGACAATGGGCAGGGACCTGGGATGTGAGTCATTTAGAGAGGTCAAAGAGCTGGCTGGCATGGGACTGAACTGAATGGATAGACGGGTGGTTGTGTCAAACCAGTCTTAGGACTGTGTACTCAATGATGATGAGAAACAGGTTAAAAATCCATTACTTATAGAAATATATATCTTAAAATAATTATTTACTAAATCAATATGTTATAGATACTTTATGTAAAGACTAGTAAAGAAAAATAATTTTTATAAAAAAATAAAACCGACTTCAAAAAACTTAAATGCAACAACTAAAATAAAAATAACTTAAAAATAACTTAAAAATAAAATAAAATCCACTAAAAGGTATAAAATAATTATCTTATTTAGTTACAACTAAACGACGAAATATTGACATGAAATTACTTTTTGAAGTCGGTGCCTAACAAACTATACTTATAAGCGAGAGTACCCGCCAAACGTACTAAGATCCGTCAAGTGCGATTCATAAAATGTATATGTTTGGCACCGACTTCAAAAAGTAATTTCATGTTAATATTTCGTCGTTTAGTTGTAACTAAATAAGATAATAATTATTTTATACCTTTTAGTGGATTTTATTTGAATTTTGAGTTATTATTATTTTATTTGTTGCATTTAAGTTTTTTGAAGTCGGTTTTATTTTTTTTTAAATTATTTTTATTTTTCTCTTTTAGTGATGTTATTAATAGTGGTTATAAGATTTTTTTTATAAAAGATTTTATTTATCATAATTTCGATTATTTCCTCATAAGAATTGGAGATTTACGTTATTTCGTCGTTGATCATATCATCAAAACTTGACTAAATTAATATGGCACCATCCCTAAGATACCCCTTTCCAATAAAAAAGAATCATCGAAATCGGTTCATAAACAAAGAAGTTAGGCGTGAACTAACCTAACAAAAAAGGTCTAATACCAATGAAAAAAAACGGGATCAATCGGAAGCTAGAATGAACCCAATGCAAATTTTTTTTCAAAATCGGTTCACAATTGCCGGAGATATCAGTTAACATAGACACAAAAAAAAACAATCGAATAGAGAACCTCCTCCTTTTTTGAAGTCGGTTAAAAAGTATTGTTTTTTTTATTAAAAATTTTTTTACATAAAATTAATCTAATTTACTCATTAATAGGATTGACGCATGCGCCGCTGCGAACGAATCGGCACCCCACATACGAAGATTCTGATTAATTTTCAAATATAATTAAATTTATCTTCATATTTTTTAGTTAAAAGCATTAGTCAACTAGTATGAATGATTTATAATTTTTTTTTGACTCGCGAAACCCCCAGAGATGTACCGAGGAACTCCGGGGTTCCGCAGAACACACGTTGAAGACCATTGCTCTAGAGGTCTAGATAGTCTAAACCCAGGCGGGAGGGGTTGAAAATTGTTGCAAAATTAGCATTATATGCTCAAAATAAAAACGGTCAAGTTAATAACTTCAACAAAAGCTAATTAAAACATCTTCTAATTCTTTAGAAGTGAATAAAAGCTAACAAGGGGGTGGTTACTTTTTACGAAAATGGGGGAGGGGGGTGAGTCATGAAGCTAGGAGGGATGGACACTAGGGTCAACCTTAGCTATACCTGTTGAATTTTTTTTCAAATAAGTTTTCGGGACCTCGACAAGGTAAAAATACAGAAGATCTCGTTTGAATATTTGTTCAAGATAGACACACCTTGAAAATTTGAAGATATTGTATCACAACAAACAGCTTGTACTTTATTGGAAAGTCCCCAATTGCTTAATAACATCAATATATGTATACATATAAATAAATTGCTAAAATATGATTAATGATATTATAGCTTATAATCGCTACATTTTCAAATTTTCTCGATGTACGCCTAGTAGGTAGGCATAATATTGAATTCACTTGAATTTTTTTCTTATTTTGCTTTATGTGTATAATAATGGTTGAATGGCGAAGGTAGGGCGGGATTTCAGAAGATAATTTTTATTAATTTCACGGTCATCGATGTTTTTATTCTTTGTTTCAATTTAATGTCGTATAACAAAATATGGTAGTAACCGAATAGGGCGAAATTCTAACAATTTCAAATTTTTATATGACATGCGCCACCTCTTTGCGTTGTTCGATCGATCTCAAATTTTGTACAAATTATTTTCTTACCGAGCTTCTGTCCCAAAAAAATTCATGGTCCACCCCGAGGGGTGAACCACGATCTGATATGCTGTACACCTACTTCCACTTGTATTTCCAAATATTTCCAAGCACTTCCAAATATTTCCAAGTATTTCCAAATTTTTCCAAGTATTTCCAAATATTTCCAAACACTTCCAAATATTTCCAAACACTTCCAAATATTTCCAAGTACTTCCAAATATTCCCAAGTACTTTCAAATATTTCCAAGTACTTTCAAATATTCCCAAGTACTTTCAAATATTTCCAAGTACTTCCAAATTTTTCCAAGTACTTCCAAAATACTTCCAAAGAGGTTTACACCTACTTCCGATTGCGGATCACCCCTCGGTCCACCCTAATGGGCACCCCTGCTTAACCCTAACACCAAGTTACGGAAATAAAGCAAATTTGGCCGGATTTGATATACCATGCTTTTGTGAAAGAATTATTTCTAAACTGTAGATATTATGTAAAACAAAAAAAATATATAAAAAATATAACTTCCCTCCCAAACTGCATTTTGAATTAATTAAATGTGAATATACCATATAAAAATAAATGAGCCAAGCATTACAATTTTCATGATTAATTTAATTATGATATTAAAATTATTTATTATTTATTTTGTTTATTTTTATTACACTTTATTTATTTAATTTCATTTTTCATTTTTTTTTATTTTTTTATTTTATTAGGATATATCTAAATCAGATGAACCAACTATAAGTGTTAAGGAGCGTTTAATTAAATTCAATCGTCTCCTTTCCGAGAGCGAACTTCCCAAATTGCCGGGCTCCAACCAGAAGAAAAAAGGAGACAAGGTATGTATTTTAATTTATTACTATTCTTTAATATAATATTATTGTTTATTTTATTTTACTACTTGCTTGCCCAAGACGATTTTGCGGATGTGAATCAGACAGGATTTCTCATTTTTTTTATTATAGCGTAGTCTTTTCTTTACATCTCAATGTAAGAACCAAATGTCATATATATGTTTGTTTATAAACAATTAATTAGGGTCGAGTGTTGCAGGTGGGAGATATGTCTCCGTTATGACTCTAAAACATGCATAACAATTCAATTGACGTGCAATGATTCACTATGAACTCCAAGTCCAAACGAATATTGTATGCTAATCGGAGGGAGTTTAGAGAAAGCAAGCAACTCGTCAAGAAACGAGAGAGAGGAGATTTTATCTGGATCTTTCGAAGCTGGCTACGAGCTATTAACCAAATCAATCTGAAAACGAGACAGGCTGAGGGAGCATAAAGGTGCAGGGCCAAAGGGGGACCGTCCAAAGATGCAATAGAAACGATTGTAAAGTAATTTGTGTTCACAGCAGGGAAAAGCAAACATTCGAACACGTGACGTAAGGGAGGGGCGAAAGAAAAAACACTCTAGGCTAAATGTGATAATAAAAAAGAAGAAAATAAAAAAGAAATTGAAAATAAAAAATAAATATTATTGAATGACTGGTCACATTCCCTTGCGCCGGGTCATTAGTCAAATGGCTGACTGGAGCTGAGCAGAGAGACCCATTCCCCCGTATTTGAAATATCATGAGTAATAAATCTATTACTGGTAAGCGAAGGTGTTCATTCTCATCTCCTCGGAAGAAATTTAAGAAACGAGCAAATCGAAGCAATCTATCTCCTATAGGTACAGGAAATATTTTAAACCTATCCTAATCAATGGAGATTTAAAATATTATTCCTTGGAAAAACCCTAAAAAAATCTGATAGGAGTTATGTTTAAGTCAATGACCAATGACTTCGATAAATAAACTGCAACGGATCGTTACTAAACTTTATCCAATGTACTATATTCTAGGGTAAAGTACTTTAAAATTAATTTTACAAAAGAACTTTAATAAAGATAAGAGTAAATAAATATTATATTTAATATTGATTTACTATGAGTTAAGGATACTAGGTCACTTATTTCACATTAAAATTAAAAAATTAAAAGATATAAATTTTTTTTCTTTTTCAATATATATATTTCGGGCTATCAACCCATCTTCAGGAAATACAGAAAGTAACTTTATATGACTTTTTTTGTTGTCCTCAAGGTACTTAATTACAATATTAAATTTCATCAAGATTGGTTTAGTCATTTTCATAATATTTAGAATAATCTACAAAAGTACTAATGTTTGTGGGCCGATCTGTACCATAAACTAATCAGCGCTTCATTTTGTTAAAATAATGCTAGGTTTTCAATTTCATTTCAATCGGATCAACGGTGCGGAAAAAATCATGGACGAAAAAACTATAACATCCATCCATCCGCACAGATTAAATGAAAAAATCGCACTTTTTGGCCTCTGGACGAGACCCCATGTAATTTTTGGCAAAATCGTCACGTGCTAAAATTCAACCTAAATGAATTCTACAATTTGTGACTTTAATGGAGACCATGGGCTCCGTAATCTTTACCCGAGGACCCTTTGAAGCCGCGCTTGCCTCGAAACCGATTACCTACAATACTTTCTCCATTGCTTCGCATTGGATAAAGTAAGAATTTGGTTTAAAGGATTGCTTGTAGAAAAGTCGCGAGATTGGAATTGTGGCGTAAAATGTATTTGAACTATTCGAAAGAACATTAAAAACTCTTAATTTCATTTATTAAATTTAATTGTATAATGCCAAATTAAGATCTCGGCGAATGGTAAATGTTGTTTTTTAAATAAAATATAATAACAGCAAAACGTTACAGACCCAGGTTACGATTGACGATTACTTACATTGCATTTTTAATTGCAAGCATCTTAAAGATTTTCATACAAGATTCTTATATACTTATTTTATTATTATTTAATTTATTAATAATATTGGTCAATTTAGTTACAAGTATTTACATTGTCATTTGGTTGAATGATCATGATTTACTGATAAGATGTGTGAATGTATTATATTGCTACCAACATTACTGCTGGTTGCCGGCAGTGATACCAATGATAATACACTTATAACTTATAATTTATAATGTTATAATCTATTCAGCTCGTAATCTTATAATTTCCACCAACTAAATATGAAATTCTGTTCAGATATTATTTTTTATGTTAGAGGGTTCAAAAATTTGACAGCTCACACATTCACACTTTTTGAAAATATAATTAATATCTAAAAATATTAGATTTTTGTTGTTCATTATATACAATAAGCCGTTTATTAGGCATTAATGCTGTAATTTGGATTATTTTTTTTTATCAAATTACTTTTAGCCCTTTTTGTAATATTTTGACAAACTAAACAAAAGCAGAGATTTTTTCTGCAACTATATACTTTCCCTGAAAAATAATTATCCATGCTAGATATGTTAATAATAAAGAAAAAATTTGTAAGGATGAATAAAATTTAATTCGATATTGAGAGGGGACTTGAGTTTAATTTACCCAGACCACATGTAAAACTCGCACACATCAATTCCTGTGAATCAATTGTAATAGACTGATTAAGACGGTTTTTCTTATAGTCTCGTTATAAATAAATTAAAAAATGTATTTTCCCAGCAGAAGACACACTCTTTTATTGTCTCATTTAATTTATAAACATTCTGCTACTCTCGGAAAAATAAACTTTCAATATCTCATTTTACCTGGATTCATATAAGAACTAAATTACCAAAAAAAAATCCATCAGCCCTCTCTCGTTACTATATACGTTTGTTATAATATGTGTTTATATTATATTTTCGTATTTTCTCTCTCGCCTTTTTCGAAATTATTCGCTATACATACAACGGTATAATTTAAAATAACTTTCCTATCCATTATCGATGAGGATTGAATTCATTATAAACTATTTCAGTGACATGTCACGGTACATTTCCTATTTATTTGCATCTAGTCCGAATGCGCTATTGTTCTAAAACATAAATTAATTTTTGTTTAAGTGAAATTTTGTGTTGGACATAAATTTAACATTAGTAATCCCTATTGATGCAAAATGTTAAGTACAATCTAGTAAAATGAATAACTATCATCATCATCATCATCCTCATTGCTTATAGTCATATATAATATTGAAATAAAACGATTAAATGATAAGAGGAGACTTGGCGCATCGGTTCATTTCTCTATAGGTATAATGATCTCACTTTAATTCAATGTTCCCGATCGTGTGTATTTATCTAGCTTTGCTATCGCATTGATTAAATGTAAATGTAAAGTTTGTTTGCCCAAGAGTAGGTAGGTACTGAGATCCAATGAATCGTGGGCGATCGCGAAACCAATTGAAAATATTAAAATCGCCTTTTCACAGGAGATTGACTACACTGAAAAAACGATATATTTATAGTTAAGAAATTTTATTTAATATGAATAGATGGTGAAGTTAATTATGGAGAAATCGATCTCTGTTCAATATGAATAAATTACATACGTATTTTAAGTATTATCATATTTTAGGAGCAACTCTAAATATATTAATAGTTAAGATGCCGCTATTTGAGCCAAGCACCAATAAGTAAATTATTAAAATATTGTTATTTGAGTAAAATAGTGGAATAGTTAAATTTAATAGTTGGGTATTTAAATGGAAAAATACATAATTACGACAAGAAATAACTTGAATATTTTTTATTTATATTATA
Source organism: Forficula auricularia (assembly GCA_024734495.1). Lineage (NCBI taxonomy): Eukaryota > Metazoa > Arthropoda > Insecta > Dermaptera > Forficulidae > Forficula > Forficula auricularia. The sequence goes on along the minus strand of JALMQS010000066.1, from coordinate 1,236,466 downwards.
TTATAATAAATATATCGTCACTGATCTTACAAAACCTCGTAAGTCCGATTTTTGGTCAAATACGTATTATACGTTTATACCGACCAACTTTTCACGGCGCGTCTGCCTATTGAAACCTTATTATTCTATTCCAATTTAATTTCGCGCTACGGACAAATAATAAATATTGCATTGTATTTGTTTGTATTCGTGTTTAAAATGTTTTTTCTTGTTTTCTGGCAAACAATGAATTTAGGACTTACGAGGTTTTGTAAGATCAGCGACTATATGTATTTCTGACTTAGAAGATGAGTATATTCATTTGATGTAGAATCTATATTCACTCAAATGAATTATATAAATATTTATTTTAATTATTCATTTGGTTGAATTAATTAGATAAAAATTTGAATTAATTATTATATTTTATTTAAGGTACAAGGTAATCTAATTTTAATATATATTAATATTTCTTCTAATCTTATAGTGGGTTTTAAAATTTAAAAAAAAATCAAAACAATTAATAATGTAAACAAAATTTTTGTTAATTTTTTTTAATATCTTAATTATTAAGATATCACTATTTGCAAAAAATCTAAGTCATTTTATGATAAAATAAGCTGACGTGTTCTGATGTGGCCATCCACTTGACTTTACCATAAAACCTGGCCCTAAAATTATTTATAATCATATAAGGGGGGGGTTAGTTTTTGCATTTTTATACTTCTGGGGTCCCACTGATTATGTATACAAAATTTGGTTGAGTTTGGTAAATGTCCAAGATTTTATTTTCATTTTTTGATCCTATACACCCCCCCCCCCATTTTGGGCGGTTAGTTTTTTCATTTTTAGACTTCTGGGGTCCCACTGATTATGTATACAAAATTTGGTTGAGTTTGCTCAAATGGCCTAGATTTTTAATTTTTAACCCCCCTCCATCCCCCTTAATTTTGGGTCGATATTCACCAAAATCTAATCAGCTCTTAATCTCAATGGACCAAAACTACGTGTGAAATTTGGTTTCGATATTTACACTAGTTCTTGAGCTAGCCCGTCCACAAAAATTTGGTAACGCACAGACTAACAGACAACCAGACAGACTAACTAACAGACATTTTGACAAAACAATTATTATCTCGAAAAATATAATTTTTTCGATGTTCACTTATTAGAGCTTTTTTGTAGACCGAAATGCCATGGTTTTGCTCAATTTTTTTAATCAAAATAGTTTCAGCCGTTTTTGAGATATTTCGAAAAAAATAAGGAAAAAAACACTTTTTTCATGCACGATTACAATACTTGACCATGCATACCCTGTATGGTAAAGTAAAAAACATTTGTTTAGATATAATAAGAGGTTTCACTAGAAGTAAACAAGATATTTATTAGATATTAAGAGATATCTAATAGAATAAAATAGATCACTCAAGTATATAATATATTTGGATTAAATACCTGAAAACTTGGTCATATTTGGAATAAGAGTTCATTAAAAATGCTCATCTCTATCAATATATTTATTATAAATAAATTGATTTTTCAGTGTAAGCAAATATTTCCTCTCAAATTCATCGCAGTTTTTATAATAAAAATTCATTGATAGTCCATTAATTAAATATTACACTTATTGTATTTATCTGAAACGGAAGATTGTAAGCCCAGCAGGATACGGACACCCATGGCGCCTGGAGCACCACGTGACTCCGCAAGATGCCTATCACACTTCGGACATTAAAATACCTGCTCTTCAAATTGGTTCCTAGATAGATATGAAATATAGCATAGTAATTGTCTTGGGAGATATGTTAAACCTTATGAAAATAATAAAGTCCGTCTTAAAAAAATATTTTTTAGTTTATAGCGGAGATATTGAGATATAGAGATTTTTTATTTGAGTACTTTTGGAGATTGAGCCATAATGTTTATTCATTCTTTGAATAATAATAATAATCTAGTTTAAAATATATCAAATTATTAAATTCATGACAGTTTGAGTAAAGAACATTTCTTGGGCAACTTTATCAAATATGCTCCTCAAAAGTTACTAACCATAACAATTATAAATTTTATAAGAAACTAAATAAAGGTTAATGATAGAAGAGTTATTAAAAATGATTCACTTAGTAATGAAGCTTTTATTTGTGTGATTAATTTGATTAAAATTTGAGTTAACCTAAAATCGGAGTGGTGCTCATTGCTCATACTTGAGAACGATCGCAGAATAAGGCCCAGTTGTATGTCGGTTGGTAAAGTCTTTGTAAAAGTTGACAAAGGGTAAAACCTTAGAATTCACTTTATGCCCGGTGGGATAGCCAATCAGATGAAAGTGCGTGTCATCTGATTGGCCATTCGGCTGGGCACAAGGTGAATTCTAAGGTTTTACTTACCCTTTGTCAACTTTTACAAAGACTTTACCAACCGACATACAACTGACCTTAAGTCGTTCGAAACGTCGTAGTTGTATTGTATTATTTGTTCTTGTTCAATAAATAATTATAATTAATTATGTGTGATTCCACTAAAAATTCAAATTTCAATGATTTACTTGTTTAAGCTTCACATAAATACTTACCTAAATGAATGAATATTTTATAATTCTTATTAAACCGCTAGCGTATTGGGTAAGAACGATCGACGTGAGATAATTTTTTTTTTTGTGACAGAAATTTTTTCTCTTTTGACAAAAAATTAACATCAAATACAGAAAGCAACGGGAAACAACCTCCGTGGACAATTTCTTCAAAAAAATTACTATGGATACGATTCAACCAATTTACAATAAAATATATCTTTAATGTGATTTTTTGTACATAATATTCCAATTTAAATTTTTTTTTTTATTTTTAAAATTATATTCCAGAGCAGTGGCGGATCATAAGCAAGGAGCAGTAGGCGAGCGTCTAGGGCCCCGTCGAATATGGGGGCCCCTCAAAATTGATAATCATATTAATTTTGATCGTGATAAATTTCACTTCTTTTTATAAAAAATTTAAAAAATACGTTAGAAACAAAATTTCTGAAAATAGGCTAAATTTTTTATCTACTATTTATATTGAAGACGTACTATTAAATAGTTTGAATTGCAAGCTTATTATTGAGAAATTCGCTAAAGAAAAATCTCGAAAAAAACACATATAATTGTAATGTTAATAATTATTATATTACGAGCAGTACTGGCGTGCCTACGGCACGCCCGGCACCGCTCGGCCCTCCGGGCTGGTGGCCCTGGCGGGCAGCGTCTCGAGATGTGATTATTAGCTGTCCGTAATTATATGTTTTGAAAAAAATATTTTTCTGAATAATGAATATTAATCAAAGAAAGATGAAAAAATATCATTAAATGCTTTATAAATACTTTATTAGAGCATGCAACCATTTCTCTCGAAATTCCCGTTCGGTTGGAAACCTATTTCTTTTTTAATAATACATTTCAATATTTATATGTATCTAAAAAGTGTCTCTAAATTAATTATATATAATAATTTTAAAATTAATTTATCTACTAAAATTTTAAATCACCCGCGTAGTAATAAATTAAGAATTAATCTCATTATCCCATTAAATCATATCTCATTAAAACTTATATTATAAATTAAATATATATATAATATATAAATATTTTAAAATTAATTTGTCTACTAAAATTTTAAGAATTTATATTTTTCTTAAATTCAAAAAAAAAAAAAAAAAATTTCGCGGTATGAATTATTTCCAAAAAATTAAATATATATTAATATATAATATATTTAAAATTAATAAATTTTTCTACTAAAATTTCAAATGAGACACGCCCTAAATCTAATATTCTAAGCTATATAGAGGAATATATTAATATATAGAGATATTATAGATATATAATATAGAGAATAGAGATGTTTTATTTGTAAAATTTGACAATATAACAACTGTCATTGAATATTAGTTGCTTTTTCTCCCACTTGTTCACCTTGCTGCGCCACGGGTACTGTCTGACAATGGCTTTTATATATATAGATAATATACTATAGTATTATAAATTGTTCAAAGATAAAAATAAAATTAATAAATTACATATAACTAATTAAAATTACGCTTTATATTTATAATACCTAACTATTAATTAATTTCCAAGGACATTTTTCTTATCCAGGCCTTAATTTTTTTGCGCCTAGGGCCTTATATTGTCTTAATCCGCCACTGTTCCAGAGTAATGATTACCAAATGCTACGAAAGACATTTCGTCACTTATTTAAAACAACTGAATAAATTATCATTTTTAATCCAAAACAATATTAATTTATTAAAGGACACAATAAAAGAGGGTGTTTTCTGCTGGAAAAGTAATTTTTTAAATTTATTTATAACGAGACTATATAGTTTCGAGGCCTTTCACACTTCAATTCCTGTGAATCAATTGTAATAGACTGAAGAAGGAGGCAAAGCTCTCGAAACTATAGTCTCGTTATAAATTTAAAATCTATTTTTCCAGCAGAAAACACCCTCTTTTATTGTCTCCGTTAATTTATAAACATTCTGCTACTCTTCGGCAAAAAATAGACTTTCAATTTATAATAATATGCATTTAATTTGAATTTTTTATAGATAAATGATAAAAGATATAGATATGTTCGAATTGAGATTAATTATTTGAATTTTTCTGGGGGCAAGACCGTCCATCCATAGTCCTATCTATGATTTAAATATTTATTGGTGCATGACGTTTAGCTATAGCATTTAGACAAAGCATTTTTGGGAATTTTTATGTGAAACTATTGTATAACGGGTGCTTTTTTTTTTTTTTTTTTTTTGACGATAATGATGAGAGAAGGAGTTACACCAAAAAGGTGCAACCCTAAAGGCCTCGGTTGGCCCCTCCATCGTGTGAAAAGAAGAAGAAAGAATTTTATGGGTTGGGCGGAGGTCGAAGGTATCTGTGGATACGGGTCTTAAATAGCTTAAGGTTATAAGTCGCTGGGAAAGATGGTGGCAGGGAGCGAGTTCCAGTCTCTGGAGGTCATAGGAATAAAAGAGTTGGCGAAAGCGCTTGTTCGACTTTTATCCAATTTGACAGCGAAGGGGTGCTGAGCAGTTAGAAAACCGCGTGTTTCTCGTAAAGAGGGCATTAGGGGGGATAAAGATTTCCAGCTCGACTGAACAGACACCGTGATAGTATCTGTAGTACAGGGAAAGGGCAGAAACGGTTCTTCGGTGAGCCAGGGAGTCGAGTGAGTTGGTTAGAGCCGGGTCTCCTATTAGTTTAATTGCTCGCTTCTGAATTGCATCCAGTGTAGCAAGAGAATGCTTGGATGCACCCCTCCACAGATGAGAGCCATATTCGAGACAGGGACGAATTTGAGCCTTATACAGCATAAGAAGTTGACTGGGAGTATAACAGCGTCTAGACCTAAATAGGAGACCAAGCTTGCGCGCTGCAGCTTTAGCAGTGGTTGAGATATGGTCATTCCATGAAAGGTCAGACCCTAGAGTTACGCCTAGCATTGAAATTTTATCCCTGAATTCTAGTGAGTTTGAGTCGAATGATATGTTTGGGAGGTTTCTGTCGACGCGCCTAGAAATAAGGCAACACTGAGTTTTCCTGCATTGAAGTTAACTAAGTTTTGGGATCCCCAGTTTTTAAGTTTGCACAAGTCTAAATTAATTGAAGAGGCAATGTCTGCACGGTTTTTATGCGATGCAGGGGCGTTATGTAGGGTGCTGTCATCTGCGTAACAATGGACAAAGAAATGAACTCGATTAATTGATTCTCGATTACTCTACTCTCTACATGCAAATCTTCATTTGAGTTTAAAAGCTCTACCTATATCAGATAATATTTTATTTCATAACTTCGCTATTCTAATGGCAATTTCTAAACACAAAAAAAATTAAAAGTTTCAGTCGAAACATCTCTTCTATATTTCTTTTTCTTTATTTTAAAGTCCATTAGACCCATAATAATGAATTTTTCTTATATTGAATTTTCAGAACTTTATAATAAACAAAAACAAAAATATTTTTTTATAATTTTTATAATATCTATCCTCGTCTTACATTAAGAATACTCGAGGGGTGAACCGCGATTGTAATTAGGTGTACACGTCTTTGGAATTATGTGGAATTATTTTGGAATTCATTAGATAATGGCCCTTCATCTATTGTCTTCTACTTGGAAATGAAAGTGGAAGTGAAAGTAGGTGTACACGATATTAGGTCGCGGTTCACCCTCGATTATATCTATAGACTACACTTATTTAAATCCGATCTTCGTTTTGTAAATACAAACATTTTGCCACCAGAGCCTACTTTCTACTACTTTTTCTTTAAAGGAGACAATATAGGAGTGTGTCTTCTGGTGGAAAAATAAATTTTTTAATTAATTTATATCGAGACTCTAGACACACCCTTTTATTGTCTCCTTTAATTTATAAAAAATTCTGCTACTCTCGGCAAAAAGAAACTTTCAATTTATTTTTTCTTTTTTGAGTTATTGTGATATCGATATCTATACAGACATACAAATAAACAGAAAAAATCATCATTCAAAATAATTTTCTTCACATCTAAACATTTCTAACACGAGTAAGCCGAAACATCCAGTGAATTACACGTAAATAATTTAAACAAGTATTAAACTGCGAATAGGTTTCGTTTTTTAAACCACATTGCAAGGATGGCCATAAAATAATAAGATTTTTGATTATTTACTTGATATTTTATTAAATCAACCTCATTTATTAGAGCTATTTAGATTAAACTTATATGAGATCAGTAGCCTTCAAACTTAATGTCTACTGAACGGAATTATTGCCACGTAGATTCATTTTCCTCGAGTCCTTTGTACAACTGAAACCAGAACTTGGGCCTGTCGTAGGAAGAAGTTGTTCCGATCATTCACTTGATGTGTCTGCTGGGCCTCTTTGAAATGTCAGCCTGACTGAAGCGACTGTCTACCAGATAATAACAATTCGTGTACAGACACTGACCTTTTCGCACTTGCAGTCCAATTCATTTGTCATGAAAAGACTGCCGAGTCACCATGTGTCTTTCTAATCGGAATTCTACCGTTGTTGTGTTTTAATAATTTGGACCCATCAGAGGGTAGGCAGGCTCTGATTGAAATCCGAGGGCATCTTTCGCCGCTGGGCTTTGGACCTTGTTAGGTCGCTTCAGCAACAGTGGTTTAGTCGCGTGTTCCTACTTGATCCTCCCCCTCATTGACTTGATCTAATTATACAAAAGCTTTGGGGATGCAAAAGGTTGAGAGGGTCTTCGTTGAATCTTGAATAAAGCATGATGGTGAGGTCGCGGCGCGAGCCAAATGCCCTTGGGCAGGATGTCAACCGGAGAAGTTGCCGAGGGGGGCCGAACAGGGGACGTTTGATGGGGAAAGAGACTTTGGTTTTGCCCTGGGCGATTTATCCACCTCGGTTTCTGAACCACCCTCTTTTCTCCCGATCTCACCACGCCCCCTGGGCGCTTAATTAGTGCGGTCGTTGAGCTACGCCCCGTAACCAATCATGGCCCACAACGGCGCATGCACACTTGCCTAGGCAGTACATGCATACTCACCCCCACAAAATCCACCTTAGGCTCCTTTTCAAAGAACACGTTCAACAATATTTCTACCAGTTAATTAAAAAATGAAAATTTCAGAATATTTTTTGAACCTCTTTCAACAATATAAATATTCATCACCATATCACCCCGCGAATATAATTTCTGATAAATTATTTTTATTTATTTCTATGAATTCTCTAGACCTAGACAACTTCAACACCCAAGTTGGCCATCTTCAATAGATATATAAATATATACGATATATATTTTATCAAACGATATTACCTATAGGGCTAGCAAAAACCCGATAAAATCTCAAACCCCGGTTTTCAGTTTTCATCAAAGTGAGATTATATTTTTCGACTTCTTCAGGCAATCTACAAAAATTACAAAATTATAAGAATATGAAGTCATTAGATAATACAAAACAACAAAACATTTTTTTAACTCCAAACAATATTCACTTTTAGGATCAGCTTTCTCGTTGATAGATATATACAGACCATTAGACTATATTCTTATAATTTGTAATTGTTGTAGATTGCCTGAAGAAGTCCAAAAATATACGACGAAACGTGTTGCAACTTTTGGAAAATTAGCTTTTAATTGTTTTCTCAAGTCCAAGATCCCAATATCCAGCCTAACTATATATATTGTTTTTCTGTCTTTTTAAATTTATTGACACTCAAATTCCACTTACTTCGCTATAATATTTTTTATTTACTATTTAAACATTGCTCATTACAATATAAATACTTCATCAATAACAGTAGAAAAATATAATTATTTATCACTTGAAAAAACAAAAAATATATATATATTAACTTTCGGTTTTGGGAAAACCCAGGTTTCATGGTTAGATAGTTTTTAACATAAAAAAAGATTAAGCGGTTTCGGTTTTAACCGGATTGCAAGCCCTAATTACCTAGCAGTGGTGTCATCGTGAATTTAGCACTGCCGGGACGCTGAAATTCAGGAGGTGGACTGGGGAATCCGGGAGTCCTCCCTCAGAAAATTTTGGAAATATATGTTCCCAAAACCAGTGCCGGACGTTCCGGCACCATTATAAACTAGAGTTGCCACCTTTTTTTGATGAAGAAAATAGTATTTTTTTAAGTTGTAAAAATATAGTACTTTTGGGAAATTTAGAAAAAAAATAGTACACATTTTCTTTTCAATTTTATTATTTTATATATTAATTATTTCATTATTTAATTTCCAGGCATATTTATTATTACTTTTTGCTTTGGCCAGCAAAGTTCTATTATTTTTAAAATAATCATAGGAATCCAAAGAATTTAGATACATTAAAATAAATTAACAATTTATTTTTGAATTAAATTAATAGATGCTTTATTTCTTCTTGCCATTTCACATTCACAGTTAAGATACAAAAAGCGCGAAAATTGAATTAGCAATGAAAATATAGTACATTTCGTATTATATTATTTTTCTATAATATACAGTACAATTGGCAAAAATATAGTAAGATACTATATAATATAGTACAGGTGGCAACCCTAGTCATGACACCACTGATTACCTAATACTGAAGCTCGTCAACCAATTGTGGATGAAACTGTCTAGTTCTAGTGTATTCATCATATAAATAAATAAAGATATTTATCGAAACTTCAATGTGTGTTAAATAACTCTTGAAATTCGAAGAATATAAATTACATAGTCATTTAAGTTTTAGAAGAATTAAAAAAAACACACTTAGATACATTAAATGCCTGATTTCACCTCATCATCTGTACCTTTCAAATGTTTTCCATTGATTTTTTCTCATGTATCGAAGCGAGAAAGCCCAAAATATAATCAATTATTTGTATTGGAATTACAAATATGGCACTAGAACCAACTTTCAACCTTCTCCAGTTCTCGAGGTGATGATGGAATTCAGACTGAAAGAAAAAATTATATTTCGTTGATTTTGATTATCTCAGTTATAAATAAAGGTTTTTCCAATCTATTTATTTTACTTTGAGAGCTTTAAATCTTTCTCTTGGGCTTCGAATACCTCATTTTGAAAGTTTATATACACATTAATCGCCATTTCAAGCAATAATTATTCAAATCAACTGGTGTTTTCACCACACGACTTTCACATTTTCATTTATTTGAAGTCATCGCGACACTACTAATTTACACCCCTCTTCCTTTATTTCATTTTTTTTCTCAAAAACGGCTCTAACGATTTTTTTAAAAATTAATGTATTTATCAAGTGTCATGAGTTAATAGTTGTGTCAAATTTTTAATCCGATTGAATTAAAGGAAGGGGTTGTAAATTAGGAGTGTCGTAAAATAAATATTTTAATCCTTCATATCTCGTCTTCGGAAAGTCGCAGAGCCTTGAAATTTGAAACTTAGGCTATCTAGAGGCTACAAGAAGTATAACAAGATTTTGGCTAAAATAGAAAAACCGGATGTTGATGTTTACGTACGTAAGAATCCCCCCCACCCCCCTGCGTTTCGCAACCATGAGTCTCAGAGCTACGAAATTCGAAACTTAAGCTTGATATAGGCTAGAAGGAGTACATCAAGCTTTTACGTACGATGTTAGGCTCCCTTTTTAACTTTTCTAGTTTTATGAGGCGGACTTTCAGGACGGGGCCCGGCCTTAGTTGATTAAAATTAAAAGCTGGACAAATGACTTTCTGCAGTGGCCAGCCCATCTTAAACGAATTTTAACGTTTTTTAAACATTAATGTTAACTTAATTAAATTAGCGAACGAAGAAAAGATTTTTGTATTATAGACAAAAGGATCAGCCAGGATTCGAACCTGGGATCTGATTGATTGGGAGGCGTTTGAGAATAGATTAATGTTAACTTTTATTTATATTTTTTCAATTATTTTTTTTTTGTTTTGTAATATTGTATTATTCTTGCTTAATCGCAGTGCACAGTTGTGGGGCGCTTTTGGCGCTCCCAACTCTCTGGCCTCGGTTCTGGTATTCTACTGGCGCCCATATATACATTGACATTTTACCAATAGCCACAACATCTGGCATTATTTTTGGACGGCTGATGAGGTGTTACAACCTAATTTGTAAACAAATCTATTTTCTTTCTGTAAAGGGCTGCCCCCCTCTGCGTGGCGCAATAAATCAGTCATTGAAATCGGAATACCGGAAGTGGACATTTACATGAAAACATTTTTTTCTTTTCTCAAAACGGCTCCAACGATTTTTTAAAAAAATTAGTGTATTTATCAAGTGTCAAGACACTCCATTTTATACATTACTAAATACGAAACGAAAGGACTGTAAAAGCTATCCTTGGGGCTGATATTTTTAGTGATCACAACCCAATTGCGATGAAATGCCAACTAAAAATTTAAAAAACTAATAAAAAAGGGAGGGTCGCGAAAAAACTGGGATATATCTAAATTAAAAAATAAGGAAACCCAAAAACTTTTCGAAAACGTAATGAATAAGAAACTGGAAGAAAAAACACCCACAAATAATAAAGAAGAAGAAATCGAACAAGAATGGAATGCTATGAAATCAAGCCTGACTGAAACAGCCAACGAAGTCCTTAAATCAAAGAAAAACGAAATTAAAAAGCCATGGGTAACAGACGAAATACTGCAACTGATTGACGAACGAAGAAAATTTAAGAACAGAAAAGACGAAGAAGGGAAAGAAACATATAAAAAATTAAGATGGAAAGTTATAAGAGAATGTAGAAAAGCAAAAGAAAAAATGATTCAAGAAAATGTAAAGAAGTCAACGAAAATCTAGTATTGGGAAAAGTTGATGTAGCCTATAGGGCAATAAAAAGAAATTTTCAAGAAGACAAGCCAAAAAGCAAGAACATAAGAGATAAAGGAGGCCACATTATTCTAAACGAAAACGAACAGGCAAATAGATGGAAGGAACACCTAGAAGAACTCTATGGAGAAGAAAAAACAATGAACCCAATAGAAGAAGAAGAATCTGTGGACGAAAAACGAATTAGGAGACCCCATACTCAGGTCAGAATTCGAGACAGCTTTGAAGGAACTAAAAAATAATAGAGCACCCGGAATAGACAATATACAAGCTGAAATCCTAAAGAACTCTGGGGAAAAGGCACTTGACAAACTCTTTGAACTAATTAGCAAAATCTATAAATTGGGAATCATCCCAAAAGATTTCCAAAAAAACAAAATAGTCACACTTCCCAAAAAGACAGGCGCGGATAAATGTGAAAATTTCAGGACCATTAGCCTAACCTCACATGCCTCCAAAATCCTAACCAAAATAATCCAGAGAAGAATAGAACAAAGAGTTGAAGAAAATCTGGGGGAAGACCAGTTCGGCTTTAGAAGAAACAGAGGCACCCGAGAAGCAATTCTCTCTCTTAGACTAATAATAGAAAGGGCTTTTATCAGGGAAGAATCTGTCTACATCGGATTCATAGACCTAGAAAAAGCATTCGATAATGTCAATTGGGAAATTATGTTTAAAATATTAAAACAGGCGGGAATAAAATTCAGAGAGAGAAGACTAATCTACAATCTATATCAAAACCAGACGGCAATTATAAATATTGGTGATGAACACAGAGAAGCCAAAATAAAAAAAGGTGTAAGACAAGGATGTGTGCTGTCACCCATGATTTTCAACTTATACATAGAAGAAGCGATTAAAGAATTCAAAGACAAAATTGATACAGGTATAGAAATCCAAGGTCAAAAGATCGCTATGTTAAGATTTGCCGATGACATTGCCCTTCTAGGAAGCAATAAAAAAGAATTAGAGGACGCCTTGAATGGAATTAACCAAATCCTAATAGAAGAAATCAAAATGAAAATAAACAAGAATAAAACCAAGGTCCTAGTCTAACGCCTATTTATATAATTTGTTTAGTCATCATAAGTTTCTGTTTTAGAGATCTACTCGTATATAGAAAAAAGAAAATTGTGCTTGGTCGGGTTTCTGGCAGGCCTCGAGGCGGCCGCCCCATGCGCCTAATGGATAATCTGACTCTGACCATGAATATACTTATTTAATTATTCCTTGGCCCACAAGCCTGCTTTCCTGTAACTCACAGTAAGCACACCTTGATTAAAATGTATGTTTTGAATATTAATTCAAAATTTATTATGAATCAGACTTAAGGAGGTTCTTTCTCGCGACAATCCATACAAAAAGTTTAGCCTCGTAACCACTCTATAATATGAACGGAACTAAAATTTTAGGTTATGTTTTTTTTAAAGTGACTGTCCACTCACACTACAAAATCTCTATATTGATACACACATACTTGCCGGATCGTTTCCAAGCCATTGATCTCATATCCCCTATACTAAAAATAATCGCCCAAATAAGTTTTTTTTTTTTATCAAAACTAAGAGGTAAATAATTTCAATTTTTTTTTAGTTACTCTGAATATATTATTCTAGCAAATATTAGTTTTTCATCAAGATGGTGAAAGTCCTTCAATAAAAAAATAATGATCATTTTTCCCTATCTACCTTATGTAAAACATGTCAAATTTTTAATTGCAATTATTTCATGTTTTGTGTGGTAAATCGTCTTCAAATTTTAATAGTATCTGTATTATGCTTTTAATGACTTATATTCCAAGCTTCTTGAATTTTTGCATTTGTGAAAGATCTACCTTAAGGATTTAAAATTGGCGCTTTTTAACAATTGCGAAGACAGCCGAACTTTCATCCGTCAGATGTTTTTCAAGTTTCAATGTTTGGATAAGATTGTCATCATCACCTGTCTATTCTATCTCGATCCAAAAAATGTTTCATATCGATAATAGTTGGACTTTGTCAAAATCCTTATATTAGTGTAAATCATTAAAATGGAGCCCACTACAGAACAGATTCAAGAATTGAGGAACAACTTTTTGCAGAAATTGGAAGCTTTTGATGAGCCTGGTGATTAAAAACAACATTTTCAATTTCTTTAAATAAATAATAAATTATTTTTATTATTTTAGATAAAATTCATCCTGCCGATATTTCAAGAATTAAAAATAATGATGATTGGCTTCGGCGATTTTTATTACATACTGAAATAGATCCTAAAGAATCCTTAGATTTACTCTGGGATGCCTGCTTATGGAGAACCTCGTTTGGCACAAATGGTACTATTAAAATTATTATATTATAATTGAGTGGAGTAATTTTTGAAGACGGACTGATAAGTGAATTAAGTGGATATCGATGAGACAGTCCAAAAAAGAAGAAGATAATTTACACTATCTTTTTATTCATAAAACCGACGTTTCGGAGGCTATTCTCTCCTTCTTCATGGTCTGTAATTAATTAAAATGGGATTTGGCCATCATTACAAACAAGATCATCACAATCTTTTTTTTTTTTAATCAAAAGAAGAAGGAGGAATAGCCCCTAAACGTCGGTTTAAGAATAAAAAGATAGTATAAATTATCTTCTTTTTTTGGACTGCCTCATCAATATGATTCCGCGATATTTCAGCCCCCGACAAAATTTCCCACGACAAAATATCCTTCAGACAAATATCTCATGAAAAAATAACCCTTCCTCGCGTGAATCTTATGAGTAATGCAAATCGACTCCGGTCTGACGACAACCGAACCGTCTAAATGCCAGCCCGAAAAGGAGCTATACGAACCCAACCGAGCCGAACTGAATATATATTAACCGAACCTCCGAAAGTTTAGTCCGGACGGGGTGTGTTTCGGGCTCCCATAGTTTTTCTAATCAAACACATTGAAAACCGAACCAGCCAATCGTTGGGCGGGGTGTGTTTGGGGCTCCCATTTTTTCCTAATCAAACACACATTGAAAACCGAACAGCCAATCTTCGGGCAGGGTGTCTCTTTTGTATTCTCCCTTATACTGGTGAATATTTTGTCAGAAGATCTTATGCCGGGGGATATTTTGTCGGGGGCTGAAATGTCGCGGTACTCATCAATATCCACTCAATTTCACTTATCAGTCCGTCTCCAATAATTACTTAAATCTTATTATATTATAAGTTGATATCAAATATATACTCGGGCTAATTAAAATATTAATTCTTTTATTTTATTATAAATTATTTTCAAAAAGAAAACCGCGCCATTCTTTATTTGATAAACATTCAAGAAAGTTTAGTTGGTTCATGTCCATTTTAATAATAAATAAAAGATACTACAGGTTTTTGGACAATTTTTTTTTTATTAATGTTATATATCAATTAATTAACTTATTGTAGGATGAATATTATGAATACACTATTTATTGTCTCGATGGTTTCACTATTTTATCAACGATTAATGTTATAAGCGAAGGTGAACTCGTGATTGGAATTAGAGTGTACACCTCTTTGGTCCAAGTGCAAGAATTTTCATTTTTTATCCTCCCCCCATTTTGGGTGGTTAGTTTTGGCATTTCTAGCTCTCTAGTGACCCACAGATTATGTATACAAAATTTGGTTGAGTTTGCTCCAAGGGCAAGAATTTACATATTTTTCACCCCCCCCCCCCCCTCTTTTTTTTGGGTGGTTTTTTGGGGAATTTTTTATACAAAAGTCAGAAATCACATCCCCTACAACTTTGCTCATTATAAAATTTGCCGTAGAGTTAATAATTTGGGAGTTATTTGATAATTTTCATTCGAGCCCCCCCCCCCCCAAACCCCTTTTGGGGTCAAAATATCAAAACTTAATATAGCTAAAAACGTAAGTTAGAAGACATCTGATATAAATATGAAATTTCATAATAATCCCTTCAGCCGTTTTGACGTGAATCGTGAGCAACTTTTCGCGGAAACCACTGAAACAGACAGACAGACATGAATTTTGTTGAGGGTGTTTTCGTTCATAACTTTGCTTGAAACGTGTGCAACCAAAATTTGGCGTGATTTGGAGCAATGTACAGACAAAACCTTAATCTATATATATATAGATACAGTGGGTGGATGGAATATTAAACAAATGTGTAAGAATTTGATGATATAAGTCGAATGGAAGCAATTAATTGCTCCAAATCAGTTTTACGACTTATTGCTCGATACTGATTTTGTTATAAATTAAAAATGAATTAAAATGCCCAAATAAATATTTGGAATTAAAAAATTCTTTATAAAATAAAAAAATGTATTAAATAATTTAATTTAATGAAAATGATTCAATTTTTTCAGAAATTTCAGAAAGTAACATCCGAAAAGATCTTTTAGAAGGTGGAATATTTTATCCTCACAATAAAGATAGAGATGGAAGAACACTTTTGATACTCAAATGTAAAAATTACGTTAAAGGTCAAAATGATATGGAGGACGTAAAACGATGCATTGTATATTGGTTTGAAAGATTAGAAAGGTAGTTGTTATTCATATTTTTCTCATTTAAATTTATTAATTCAAGTTTACTTTTTTTAGATCAGAGAAGGGACAGCCTATAACTATGTTTTTTGACATGACAGATTCAGGAATATCCAATCTTGATATGGAATTAACCAAATATTTAATTAATTTATTTAAATTTTATTATCCTTATTTTCTTAATTATATTTTAATATTTGAACTACCTTGGATTCTTAACGGTAGATATTTTTGAATCGATATAATAAATTAAACTTTCTTAATTATTTTTATTTTTATTGATAAGAATTCAAGATATTTATTACATCCAGATCTTGCACCAACTATAATAATTCATGACTGAACCTCACATTACTAAAAATAGATTAATATTGGGATGAAGGCTAAGGTTATTCAAAGTATTTTCAAGAGTTTTAGAAAATTGTCCCATTCCGTACTTTTGTGACAAAACTACATGTTTTTAGGCTTCCATTTAAGGTAGTTGTTCCGCCAAATGGGTTTTCTTGGGATTTTTTGGAAATTTAGACAGATTATTATTTAAATACTTCCGCATGGATTGGTGGCAAAACGAAATTTATGAACAATATAGTTCCGGAGATATTAAATTTCAAAAAGTTTTTCCAGACTCTTATACATTGCACTATACGGGATATCGGAAAATTTACATACATATTTAATTATAATTAAGAAGCCCTTCTTACCATTTTAATAAAAAACTAAACCAACATTAAACAATAACAAGACAATTTTTATTCATAGTTACAACAAAGTTTCTGTGATAATAATGATTAAATAATGAAAAATGTACACTAAAAACAATTTGGCAACAGCGCATTTATTTAACCAGCGAAAGATGTATAAAGCGCGCATGCGCTAGATTTTTTCAAAATTTTAATTTTCATAAGGTGTAACTTAGGCGTTGATTGCATTTGTTAAAAAATAAAATATATATATATTATATATAGAAATTTTTTAACTTTTAAAAATCTATTTTATCTGTCATTTTAATATAAAAATATTCAATCTCTTACAATGGTGCCAGATTTGTCAAACGAGCACGGGATTGGCTAGAATCGGTACATAAACAGCAAAAAGTTTTGGGCTTATGAATTATGAATTCTTATTGTCTGTTCTATATACTCTAGCATTAACTTTTTGCTAGTATTGTCGCGAAACAACTACCTTAAAAACTAAAACAAAACCTTGTTTACTGTCTATACAAAGTCTGTCAATGTATTGTTGCTGGTGAACTAATTACAAGTTATATTTATTTATTTTTCCCGAAAGCTAAAATCATACCAAAATTTGTTAGGATAAGGCTCGAATTTATGTGAGGTCAAAAATAAAAAACATATTTTCATCATGTTGTGTGAGATTAATATGTTAGATCATTAAGTAGAATTATTCTGAATTTTTTTTAAATTTAATTTGCTCTAAAATGACGGCTTATGAGCACGTCAAGTACCCATTTTTACACGATTTTTATTCCTTACGGGATTTACGGACATTTGAACACAAAAATATTTTAAAGAATTCTACAAATTCGACCTTTCTCTGCTTATGAATGACAAACAAAAACGATTTTGATATCTTAACTATTTTGAGATTTATAATCTTTTTTTTTATGTCTACAAAAAATTAATGACTTGAATCTCTCTTTAGCACCATCTAATGTTAAGCGATCTTAGCTTAACGTAATCGATAGAGTGAAGATCTTGTCTATTAAAGGTACAAGTCTCGAATCTATTTGAGAGCAATATTTTTTTTCACTATACCGGGTGACTTTTTTATCTTGAGACACTCTTATAACTCAAAAACAGTGCATTATATGAAAAAAGTTTCAAATAAAACTTTATTTATATCAAGGGGGAAACTAAACTACGCTATTGTTTATCGACCTAGAACAAGCTTTCAAGGGTATTTCAAGGTCAAGTTCTGTTTTTTAAATGGAAACCTATATTTTTCTTTACATAAATTTACAAAAAAACTGAACAACTTTGAAAAGAACTATTTTTTATACCACATCAAATAAACAAAATATTAAATCAATTAGATCTCAAAAAAATCCAAATAATAATTATTCTTAACAATTATTTAACTTAATTATCAAATAATAATGATAAAATATTTAATTATTAAATAAATAATTTAATAATTTTCCGACAATGTTCTGTGACATTCCAGAGTGTATCGCAAGTCTTCTGGATGAAACATTTTTCTTCAACAAAAAATACTCCATTTTATTATGGTAATACATAATATAACTATCTACTGAATTGACACGAGAAATAAACTTTTTTAAGCTCAAGAATTTTAAATATCTATTAAGTAGAAAATAATCTATCAAATCTGTCTATAATGAAGTTTTAAGATCATTATAAACACTTATTTTCATTGTTGTGACTTTTCAATTTTGAGATCTAATTGATTTCAATATTTTTTTATTTGATGTAGCATAAAAAAATAGTTGTTATGAAAGCTGTACAGTTTTTTTGTAGATTTAGGAAATATAAATAAATTTATAGGTTTCCATTTAAAAAACAGAACTTGACCTTGAAATACCCTTGAAAGCTTGTTCTAGGTCGACAAACAATAGCGTAGTTTGGTTTCCCCTTGATATAAATAAACTTTTATTTGAAACTTTTTTTCATATAAGTAATGCACTGTAAGACTGTCTCAAAATAAAAAAAACTCGCCCGGTATAATATTTACAAAATATAACAAATTTAAAATATTTCAGATACATTTTTAAATATAACAAATGATATTTCTTTAATAATAACAATTATAATATTAAATTAGTATTTTGATGATAGATGTTTTGAATAATACTCCAAATAGTTGATATTCAAACAGATTACTTTTAAATAACAATACATACTTCTAGTTTATATGAATATATAGAAAAATTCCAAGTTTTTTTTTAAAATTAAAGTATTAAAAAAACATAGCAAATATGTGTGTCGTCTCTTTGCAAATATCTACCTGATAATCGTTTCGCCCCCAACTCGTTACAGTATATCAGCGCTCTTGAACATGCTGGAACAATAGAAGGATCAAAAACGTGATGATACTTGATGTAGTCTTAGAGAAAAAATCATATGCGATTAGGTCTGAAAATGGAAAACAAATGTTGTTTTTGCATTATTAAATCAGCATTATCCTCCTTCATTTTGGAGTATCAACCAATTACTGTGCACATGGACATATTTTATTACCCTTTCGGTCTGGTTTGCGAAAAAGAACGGTCTTTAAACCTTAAGGTAGTTCTTTCACAAATACAAAAATTCAAGAAATCTTTGAAACTTGGAATATAAGTCATTAAAAGCATAACACACATAGTGTTAAAATTTGAAGACGATTTACCACACCAAACATGACATTTTTTATATAGGGAAAGGGTAGGAATATGATCATTATTTTATTTTTTTTTCATTGAAGAACTTTCACCATCTTGATGAAAAACTAATATTTGTTAGAATAATATATTCGGAGTAACTTAAAAAATAATGGAAATTATTTACTACGTAGTTTTGATAAAAAACAAACATATTTGGGCGATTATTTTTAGTGGAGGGGATATAAGCACAATTGCTTGGAAACGATCCGGCTAGTATGTGTGTATCCATATAGATATTTCGTAGAGTGAGTGGACAGTCACGTTAAAAAAAAATATCCAAAAATCTTAGTTCCGTTCATATGTATAGAGTGGTTACGAGGCTAAAACTTTTTGTGTGGATTGTCGCGAAAGAATCTCCTTAAATTTAGACAATGCAAAGTATACAAAAAAAGAAAAAAAAAACTTAGAGCATCTCTTTCAAACGGTGCGGATAAAAATATTATTTGTTTAATAAAAAAATATTTTGTACTATCATTTCGATTTAAAAGCTTCCTTGAAGAAATAATCAATTTTATCTATATTATAAATCTTGATCTGTTATTTGAAAGATATAATTTATATAATTTTGAAACATATAATACTAATAATAATTAAATTGTATTTATTTTAGCTGCTTTGAAAGTGATTAAAACCTGGTTACCTACTAAGGCTGTTCAAAAACTAAAAGTTCTAAATAAAAGTAGTCTTAAAGAATTTGTTACTCCAGATCAAGCTTTGAAAGCATGGGGAGGAACAGATGACTATATTTATCAATTTGTTTCTGAATCAAGAATTTCAACCCTTGTTGATGATAATCGGAAAAAAGTATTAATAAACTTTCTTTCAATTTAATTTTAAATGTATTATAACTATTTTATATTTTAGGTTCACTTTGCTAAAGGTTCACCTACTGAAGAAGGTTTTGGAGATATAAAAGAAGAAGAATTAAGTATGTTTAAAACTGAAATTCTATGATGAATAAATTAAATTAATCACATTATATATTTATTTGTTTATTTTTAGATTCTCTTTTACATATTCATCCTGATGATGCTATTAATTTTGCAAATGAATCTCCTGATGAATTATCAGGAGTTACTAATTTGATTAATATGTCCAATCAATTTATAGCTTATAAGATAATTTATTTATTTAAAAGATTTGAGTAATTTTTAGAGACGGACTGATAAGTGAAGTTGAATGGATATTGATGAGGCAGTCCAAAAAAAAGAAGATAATTTATACTATCTTTTTATTTTTATTCATAAACCGAGGTTACGTGAACATGAGCTTTCGGTCTCAAAAACCATTAAAAATAACACAGCTTTAGCAATTCATGCCCAGGAAAAAAAACATAATTTTAACTTCAACAATTGCAACATTTTATTCCAAGAGAATAATTATTTTAAAAGAAAAATCCTGGAAATGATAGCTATAAAAAATCTCTTGCCACGCGCCGTAAATTACAGAACGGACATAATAGACCTGAGTATTTGTTGGGACGGCATAATTGATGATCTAAAACTTGTATAGTTATAATATAATAATGTAAATAGGTAATATGTAAATAATTGTAAATAGTAAATTTATAATTTAATTCAGACTTGTCAAACCTTTTTAAGATTTGTGATGGATAAAAAAATAAAAATAAAATAAAATAAATAAATAAATAATTTATAAGAAGTTTGTATATATATATGTATAAAGTGTAATTAAAGTATATACACATTGTTGTACTGCATAAATCATAATGCAATAATTATGCGCACAACCGCTAGGCGCAGGTTTTATCTGGGAGGGGATTTGGGTAATTATATATATTTATATCAAAATTTGCAAATCATTACTACATTATAATTCTGCTGAGAATGAAATACAATATATTATTGTTACTGCCACTGAAAGAGGAGACAGAGGGGAATGTCGCATTGGATTTCCTTCACCGACTTTTCAAAGTGAGTAGAATATTATTGATTAAAAAAAAAAATTATATATAATTACTTATATATTAATTGTATTTATAAAAAAAATTGTTATGATCTTGTTTGTAATGATGGCCAAATCCCACTTTAATTAAAGACAGACCCTGAAGAAGAAGGGAATAGCCTCCGAAACGTCGGTTTATGAATAAAAATAAAAAGATAGCATTATATTCTTTTTTTTGACTGTCTCATCAATATCCACTCAATATCTATTTATTATTAATTAAATACATAATTTTATTTTTTATAAGATAAAGACTACTGCCCCTGAAAAATTTTGGGTTCGTCCAAGTTCAGGAATTCTTGCCCCTACAGGCAGTATAAGTATTAAAGTGGTAGTTCATGAAATTTACGCTAATTTACCTTTAACTAAAGATAGATTCCTTATCATGCATTCTGCAATCGATTCACAAATGAATAGTCAAGAGCTTAGTGACTTTTGGAAGGTAATTGAAAAATATATTTTTTTTTAATTAAATGTTTTTAATTATTTTTTTTTGTTCATTAGCAAATTCCTCCAAACTCTATCAAACAAAACAAACTCAAATGTATTAGAGGAAATTCCAATCATGGAATATTAAGAAATGGAGCTGTTTTAGAACCGATGGATGAAATAAGCGTTAAAAAACTTTTGACTCGATTATCCAAAGAAGTATTTATAAACTTGAAATTTAAAAATATTTTCCTAATAATTTATATATTTTAATTTTAGGTATCAGTTCTTAAAGAAGATAATATGAAACTTCAATCTCAAGTAAATTTCAATACCAAAATTAATATACTTATTCTACTTTTAATCCTTATATCTGGGGGCTTATTGGCATATTTTATTCTTTATGAATTGAACGAATTCCAAGAAAAATCTTGTTTGCTTAATGAGTGAAATTATAATAATATTTATAAAACATACAATTTTGCTATCATTTTTTATATGAATTTATATTCTTGTATTAGATTTTATCAGTACACATTAATGATAAATAAAATTTAGGACCCATTCACTTGGAGATGATTCGTCGGCACCGTGACGAGTTGTGTTCAAAATATGCACCCATTCAGACGTGCCTACCACAGTACATACGTAGAAAATTTGAAATAGCGCGTATGCTTCTTTAAACTAAATTGCTTTCGGCCTCTTCGCTGAATCTGCACCACTAATAAATGTGTAAATGGGTCCTAGATGGTTATCTCTAAACTTTTATATATTTATTTATTGGAATAAATATTTATTTTAGAGCTATTTTTATTATTTACATATTTGTTAATAAATTTTTTTAATATCTCGTATTTTATACCCTTTTTTTTCATTTTATTAAATTTTTAAATAAAATATTTTATTTTTCAAAAGGCACTAAATAATAAGAAGAAACAGTAACCTAAATGTTTTTTTAATCAATTTTGATTTAATTAAACATTTATTATTTTTGTACACACTATTATAAATTCTAATTACAAATTAATAATCATATTAAACACAAAATTTGCACTATGTGATAATGTTATTTTTAATATTTATAAGTCTTGATTACTATATTATACAGGGTGAGTTTTTTATCTTGAGACAGTCTTATAACTCAAAAACAGTGCATTGTATGAAAAAAGTTTCAAAGTTTATTTATATCAGGGGGGAAACTAAATTGCGCTATTGTTTGTTGACATAGAACAAGCTTTCAAGAGTATTTTAGGGTCAAGTTCTGTTTTTTAAATGGAAACCTATATTTTTCTTTTCGTCTACTTATTCTACTTAAAAAACTGAACAACTTTTATGAGAACTATTTTTTATACGGCATCAATTAAAAAAAATATTAAATCAATTAGATCTCCAAAAAAATCCTAATAATGATTTTTAACAATTATCAAATAATAATGATCAAATATTTAATTTTTAAATAAATAATTTAATAATAATTAATAATTTTGCGCCACTGTTCTATGACATTCCAGAGTGAATTGCATGACTGGATGAATTCCAGTTCCAATTTCCTTATTTTGGCCTGTTTCAGATTCTTCGAGCCTTTACATTTCCTTTTTTTTTTAAACAGATTTACAACACAATAAAATGAAGCTTGCGAGGGTGTATTCCTATCAGGAAAACGCTCGGCATCCATTTCAATAGTAGGCCCCATAACAATTCTTCCACATTCACCATAAATTAAGACCATTTCAATTCTGCCTTCAACAAAAAATGCTCCATTTATATTATGGTAATACAATATAACTATCTACTGGATTGACACGAGAAAAAATCTTTTAAACTCAAGAATTTTAAATAGTTCTATTAAGTAAAAAATAATCTCTTAAATCTGTGTATAATGAAGTTTTATGATCATTATAAACACTTTTTTCATTGTTGTGACTTTT
This sequence comes from Forficula auricularia, assembly GCA_024734495.1. NCBI lineage: Eukaryota > Metazoa > Arthropoda > Insecta > Dermaptera > Forficulidae > Forficula > Forficula auricularia. The sequence continues at coordinate 1,212,937 of JALMQS010000066.1, read as the reverse complement.
CGATTTAATAATTTATTTAATAATCAATTATTTAATCATTATAATTTGATAATTAAGTTGAATAATTGTTAAAAATTATTATTAGGATTTTTTTTGAGATCTAATTGATTAAAAAAATTTTATTTGATGTATAAAAAAATAGTTCTTTTAAAGGTTTTTCAGTTTTTTTCTATATTCTGAATATGTACAGAAACATATAGGTTTCTATTTGAAAAGCAGAACTTGACCTCGAAATACCGTTGAAGGCTTGTTCTGGGTCGACAAATAATAGCGTAGTTTGGTTTCTCCCCTGATATAAATAAACTTTTATTTGAAACTTTTTTCATATAAGTAATGCACTTAACTGTTTATGAGTTATACCTAAGCCTGTCTCAAGATAAAAAAAACTCACCCGGTATATTTAAAGACTATAAATTACAAATCTTGTCTTTATCAAAGGTGTTCTTCAAATGGACGGTTTATATATTAATTTTAAAAATGAATTATATTTAAGAGCGACTATTTAAAATCTTTATATACACATTTTTTATATTTTTTTGATACTAGTATCTAGATGATTACTAGAGATCAGAATTCATAAATAATCGAGATGGTTTCAGCCAAAATTCTTTAACTGATAAATAAAACTAACACCTAAACAAAACGAAATCTACACTAATAAGATTAGTTTCATCTAATTTTTTTTTAATTTCTCCGTTTTTTAATAATTTATTTAATGGTTTCTTGTCACAATATTTAAATAAATAATATAAATTTATTTAATTGAGCTGACTATATATAAGTGAGAGGTTTTTTCGTCTCTAGATTTAAGCCATCTGCCCGTAAAGCATGTATGACACTCGGGTTCGAGTAGTGCCTTAAGTAGACTTTTATGCGCCCGGTGCGAGCTTCTATAACTGCGCCCTTGAAAAAAAATATAGGTACTTGGTAGAATTTTGAATAATATATATAAATCAGGTAAAACAAAAATCGTCCTGGTCTGGTCATTTCTGCGCCCTGTGCCTGGGCACCGTCCTAGTTACGGCACTAGGTTCGAGTCCTGGGGGAGCGAACCCTTCTGACATAAAACAAATATATCTACTAAGATCTAAAACTGCCTTTCTCTTATTCTAGATTTTAAAATCAATAATGCGGCAATATAACGCATTCGTTAAATGTTGAGAAATCGAAAAATTCCATCTATTTTCATAAAATTCTAAACTCACTCATTAGAATTAATTAAATAATATAAAATATATATTTTATATTCTTTCTTATTATTAATTTAATAGAAAACTTCAGTCACCACTGATTGACCAACATCAATATAGTTCTAAAATAATGTAACATTTTAAAAAACTTGTTAATTATAATCGGGCTGTCGCAAAAGATTTGACATCATGAAGCTGAGATATTAACCTAAAAAATACACACATATATATCTGTATATATATTATTTATTTGTTTGAGACTATAGTTTCGAAGGCTTGGCCCTCATCATGAGTCTTTTTAATTATAAATATTATTTTTCATGGGATCAGTATCTCGTGGATATTGAAAATTTTTCTTCTTTCTCAGATGGTTAGCTAGGTAGAATTAATTTTTTTTTTACTATAGTCTCAAAACAAATTAATATATATACAAAGGAATGTATAATTTCGGAGTGTGTCCGGAATCCCGGTTCCTCCCCTGGAGCCGAACGATATCACCTGTTCAGAAAAATGTCTGTACATATTAATAGGCTGAGACTTGGGCACGCAACGACTCCCCCAGTACATGCATAGGGTTGGTCTCAGAGACCACCCTTTCTGTAGATGTGATTCGAGCTCCCGGGGGACATTAACCATGCCCTTTTCTTGGGTGTTGGTTGTCTCGACGAAAAATAGACCGATTTTATGACAGGGTTCGGGGAAAGATCCAGTTCCCTGCCAATGCGCAGATATTACTTGCCTGCATATCCGAAGGGGGAGAACTAGGGAAGGTGGTTCTTCAATTCCTTATATCACTGGGTCTCCGATATTTTTTGATGAGTTTTTAGAGTTAATGTGAATATATTGGCTGGCAAAATGGGTTTTGTGCCCGAATGCCAATAAATAATGTAAAAAAAAATTTCAATATATATGTGTGTATGTTTATTTGCACCAAGCAGAGGACAACCTCTTTGTTTCTCTTTATGGATCAACAACTCTGCTACTCTCGGCAAAATAAAAACTTTTCAATTCAAATTAATAAAGGCTGCAATTGTTTAAACCTCCAATCTTTTCAGTAGCTTTTTTTGTATTTTATTAAAACATTTAGATATAAAACCATAATCAAAATGTTCTAATAAAATAATCAACCACCAAAAGCATTAATCAGTTTTTTCTATTCGTGGAAAGAAATCTTAAGACATCGCTAAAGTGCAGAAGCGACTCACGCCGTGGCTGCCTAAAAGAATTACTGTAAAGTTGGGGTGTTCGCGTACTTCTTCTTTCTTGTTTTTAAACCTATAGGTTTGTTTCTTCCAGATCGTCATACCATCTCTTCTTGGGACGACCTCTACTTCTTATTCCGACCGACTTGTTTGTCATTACTTTCTTTACCAGTCGGTCTTCTGGCATTTTTCCCACATGCGCGTACCATTCTGTTCTTCTTCTCGTGATCCTTTTGTATTTCACATTTTTCTCTAATATCTTCACTCTTCATTCTATCAAGTCTGATCACGTTCATTATCCTTCGCAATGTCTTCATTTCAGTTGTTTCCAATAATTGAGAAGTGTTTGCAGTGTCGGGTCTTGTCTCAGCTGCGTATGTTAATATTGGACGTACCACGGTTTTATAGACTTTTACTTTCGATTTAATAAAATTTATTTGGTTCCCTTGGAGCAATAACGTTTTGATTTCTTCCGCGACTTGCATTTCCGTGTAGGTACAACCCTGAATTATATAAATCTATAATGATTATGAAGTAATGAATGCAGTTAAACACAGACCAATTTTGCTATGCTCTATAAAGTTGAAACACCAAGACAATTAGTGAGAGACATAAAAAGGACAAACATTGCTTATTTCAGATATGTTTCATATTAATAAGTATCTATTAATTACTACAAATAATAAAGATAGAAAGGAGCCTGGTAGATGGCAACATAATAATCGATTAAAGCTTCGCACTGGTTACTATCGAGAGTCGGAAAAACGAAATGGATTTTTTTAGCGTCATTGAAAAGATTTGAGAGAAAGATGCTTAAATAGAAGTTCTTTATTGAGAAATAAACTAAATAAACCTAGGATATCTCTGAAAGACTTATTTGTCGCTCTTTAAAATATATATTTAACACAATGCGAGGGGTGAACCGCGATTGGAATTAGGTTTACACCGTCTTTGGAATTACTTTGGAATTCATTAGATAATCTATTGTATTTTACTTGGAAATGAAAGTGGAAGTAGGTGTACACGATTTTAGGTCGCGGTTCACCCCTCGACACAATGTATTTGACTAATATTTTAAAGAAAAATAAATTTTTATTTGAGAAAATTAATCTTTTCTAAATTCCATGTTTATATATTTTAAGATTTCTACAATTATATTTTTTTAAGTAACACAACAATTGTCTTGAGCCTTTAGAAATAAATTTATAAAATGATATAAAAATTATTCTAGCATTTTTTTTTCAGATGAAATTCCTTTTATTTTATTATTGTAAATATCCTTAATTTTGGTTCTAGGCTTTGGAGTTGAATGTGAAGGTTGAGATTCAAATACGTATTTTAATTTTTTTTTAATTTATGGTTTCATTTGTGGTTGACACCATGCATCTCTGTCAATTTAGAAATGCATATTTTAAAAAGTGAAAATCATTTAGGCTAGGCACACCCAGTCGATTTTCAGTCGACCCAACAATTTAGTTGGGTTGGTTTGAAATCGTGATGAATTATCAATTTAAAACCAACTCTAATTAACTAAGCTCGATTTTTTTATCAAAAGTGCTCATCGATCGATTTTGATTAAATAATCGAGTTGATCTGCAGTTGTGTTGTGTATGCACCTACATTAAACTTTATATATTTATTCATAAGTTTCCTATATTTAATTCAATCGCGAATCGAATGCAGGTGATTTTTGTCAGATATTAAGTGAAAATAATATCCGTATTTACCTATATATTTCTGTGTTGAAATAATGAATTTAAATAATTTTCTAATTAACATATTAAAGAGAATTGTTTTTGATCGCGTTTTTAAACAAGATATATATAGTATATATCGCGAGACTACTGATGGTTGAGGCTATTGGAGTCTGCTGAATCTTAAGTCTGGACCAAGAGAGAATGAAAAAGATGTGATCCATTTAGCTATGATCCAGCATCATTTCGCGATTAGCCCGCATGACGCTTTTATACCAAACACTGATATGGATCACCAAATGGATTTGTAATCTGAGATGTTATATATTCAATCACCTGCGATTGAATCAAATATCGGAAACTTATGATTAATTAATAGCAAACACCTTACACACGTGTTAACAGATCGAGCGCGCTGGACTGGGGTATTGAATATATAACATCTCAGATTACAAATCCATTTGGTGATCCATATCAGTGTTTGGTATAAAAGCGTCATGCGGGCTAATCGCGAAATGATAATGGATCACATCTTTTTCATTCTCTCTTGGTCCAGACTTAAGATTCAGCAGACTCCAATAGCCTCAACCATCAGTAGTCTCGCGATATATATATCTTGTTTAATAACGCGATCAAAAACAATTCTCTTTAATATGTTAATTATTCTTTAATATATTAATTAGAAAATTATTTATATATTTATGTCCATCAACTAAACTATCGCTCGACTGAAAATCGACTTTGTGTGCTTAGCCTTATATAAATCATTTAATATTCTATTGTTTCAAAAGGAAACAATGCCGTTTTTTTCAATTTTTGTGATTTTATATAATTATTACAATTTACGTTTTGAAGCTTTGGTTGTCAGAATAATAAACTAAAAAAGATCTTTCGGGTTTTATCACAACCCGTGATAAAATTCCTAAGTTATAAAATTGAATTTTCTTATTTATTCACGACAAATATTATTTTGAATTTCACCATGAGAGCCCAACTTGAAGTTTCAATTTAGAATATAATAAAGATATTTTTATTATTGACCAACACAGTGATGACGACAAACCAAAGAATAAAAATATATGTATATATATATATATAAGGATTAACAAATATATTTCCTGATTATAAATAATTATGTACATTACAAACAAGAAAACATTGAACTTTACAATCAACATCAGAACATCAGAAGCCATTATAAAATAAATAAATACAGTAATACTAGGTATGTTTCACAAAAAATTTTCTTTACTTTATGTGAAACATACCTAGTATTTTATATAAAATTTTTTTTAAAAAAGTTCCAAAAAAATTTGTCTTTATTTAATACGTTTCCTTAACAAAATAAATAAATACATAAGATTGTAATAATCTTTTTTTTTAATTTGTAAAACCTTTATTATTATTTCTAGATTACTAGATTATAATTATAAAAAAATAAACACCTATACAATTTTATAAATATTTATTTTTATTTGAAAAAATTTTTATCTACCTAAATGAATAATTTAAACTTATCTTCAAAAATGTATATATTCAGCTTTTATTTTTTTTCTATCAATTAAATATTATTTAATTACATAGGTATCAATTTAATTTAATTTCAACAAATATAAAAATTTTTAATGAGAATTTTTTAGAACATATGCTTTGACTAGCAGTCTCTATTTTTTTGTTTTGAAGAATAATTTAAAATATTAATAAATAAATAAATCTTTATTACTCGACCTGCTTAGAGGCACAAGTCCTCGGTGGCTAGGTCAACAAAACATAAGTACAAATCAATTAAAAGAAATTAACAATTAACAAACAAGAAAAAGAAAAAAATAGAAATGTATTCTCATTTACAAATATATCATAGATTTCCATCAAAACACAAAACGTAATTTAAATAATTCCCAAAAACCCGATACCAGGAGGAAACGACGCATTACCCATCCCGACATTTGCCATAAGTTGTTAAAGAAACCTGGTCAAAACCTTAACAAGGATGGTATGACCTCTCTCTACCTCAGCTAATCTCTGCTTATGAGAACTAAATAAAATTTTGCACAACTCTAGGACATTAGGACTTGACGAAATTTATAATTGATTTAATCATAGGGGGCAGAAGACTATAATCCCAAGTAGTAACAGACAGACTGTTCCACAAATCAATGCCAGATCCTACAAATGAATGTAAACCGATATTTTTCAAGAATCTTGGCTTACGAATCTTTTTTCTATGATCAGCTCTACCTAAATAACTTGGTTCCTGAAATCTATTCGTTATTTCCTCCCAACTCCTAAAACCCTTATACGTTTTGAAAATAAAATAAATCAATTATAAACCCTATGAAAATATGTATTTGAAATGTGAATTTTAAAATTAAATTATTTGAATCAAATTATTATATTATGATGAATATAAATTAAAAAATATATAATTTTAAATGGTTAGGCGGGAAAATGGAGCTCCTGAGTACGCGTCATCCTATTGGTCAATGTTGCTCGTTTGGTTTCCCAGCATGCAATGGGCCTTGAACGACTCATACCATTTTATAGCCATCAACCGATGCAACGCCCTCATGCGTATTTTTCTGAGTTTACATTTCATATTTTAAGAAACTAATAAATTACAAGGCATTTGATTGTACAAGTAATATAATTAGAAGCCTTAAGACAATTTGTTTTATATTCAAAGCGGTAATCCGTCTTAAAGGATTATTTAATAAGGATTTGAAGATTGAGTTTGTTCACACACATCCGTTGTTCTTGGCTTGGGACTCCATGATGATCACAGCGCCAGCCGTGCCAATTTTGAGCAATTTTTGCCTTTAATGCCCCCTGTATCCCAAAAGCGTAAGTTGAAAACAAGGTTAAAATTACCCCGACAGATTGCGTATATTAAGATTCAATAGAAATCTTTTTAATTTTATTATAAAACCAATTTCATTAAGGCCCTACTCTTCCAATTTGCCCGTGAATAAACCGCTCTACTTAACATGGCGTTCCTTGGGTTTTTTCCATTAGCAATTTGCTTGGATCTTGATTTATTCACATTTCATTAATTTAACATTAATTTGCCCATTACTTCCCTTGTCACTTTTGATTATCATTAATTTTTTTATAATATTTATTGATTACTAAAATTTTTATTCAAAATGGCTACCAATTCAATTTTGGATTTCAATATAAAAACTACCCTTCTAAATCACTTCCCTCCAAAATGTTCAATATCTATTTCAAAATGTCGACCATCAAGATGAAAAAAATAATTTAAAACGATTGTTTTCGACAAAATGCTTTTTGACGGATCTCTAATCATGTTCATACATTTCTTAAAAGCTCATGCTTAACCTCCTAGTAATTAATTTTTCATCATTTTTTAGTGATTTCGTATTGTGTTCAACAAGAAAATGAGTCAAAAAAACAAAAAAGCAGGTATGTTTTAACATTTATTTATATATATAATTTCTAATACATATATGAAAGTAAAAATGATTGTGAAGGATTCCAGGACAGGTGAGTAAAGAAAACAATTCCTTTTTTTTCCTCATATGCTGATATTTTGGCTCATTCCAACCTCAACCAAATTGAAAACAATACATTGATTGGTATATAAATTAATAATTATAAAGATACAAAATAAATGCTTCTGCAAGTGTTTTGAAAGCTTTCTTTTAAACCTTAACTGTTTGAAGAAATCAATGAACTTTTCTCTTTGGTTGATCCAAATAAACATACACCTATGACTTTTGATCATAGATAAAGTACTTAATTGACATTTTTATTTATTAATAAGTTGTAGGGAAATAAGGACGATAGCTTATGCAAATGATTGTTATTTTTGCCAACGTTTCGTCAACTTTGTTGACTTCCTCAGGGTTTAAACAAATTAACTTCTTTGCATATTTGTCATTCTATTAATATGCAAAGAAGTTAATTTGTTTGAGTCCTGAGTCCGCTGGCAAAAAATAACAATCATTTGCATAAGCTATCATCCTTATTTCCCAACAACTTATTAATTTAATCGATGGACATAAATAATCAAAAAAAATTTTGATTTATTTTGAGATATTGTTTTTTTCTTATATATAAACTCGCCTTTGTCTTCAGCTTAAATAGATATTTGATTTGATTTTTCTTCTAAACTTGATTGAATAAATATTCGTTTATAACTAAGGGCATTCACTCTATAACGAAACGTCAGCATTTGAGGGGAAATTTTTTTCTTCTTTATACACTTGTCTTCTTGGCCTGGAACTCATAATTATAAGGATGTTGATGAAGGCGCTGATGTCTTATTTCTAATAATTACCATAGATGCTGTTTTGAGGTATGAAAACCCCTTGAACCAGTTGTGTTGTTCAGATGAAGACAAGGAATTTTATTCAGATTGAATAATGAGATGTATTGTTTTGTTTAGATGTTTTATTTTATTTTTTTTTCAAATCACGAGACGGTTTCGGCGGAGACTCTCCATCATCATCAGTCAGTGTTTGAATTATATAGCGCTCAATATAGGTTCATAGTATACAGTAAGAAAAGCATTTGATATGATTCAATTACATTTTTATAATGCTATAAAACATATATATAATATAAATACAACAGCCTTCGTGAAAGGTTAAAATTAAATGGAAATATACATAATTGTGTTATGTCCATATATGTAAAAAATACTTATTTATATGTTAAAATGATGTTATATATGTTTTGAACTCCTTAAATAAGTAAAACAACAACAAAATATAAAAATCCTTTATAAATTCATAGTCATCAACAATTTTTCATATTTACATATCGAAACGAATCTCAGTCAAAAATGTATATTAAAATCCCAATCCACTATACACCAAATAAAACATCTAAACAAGACAATACATCTCATAATTCTGAATAAAATTTCTTGTCTTTATCTGAACACCACATCTGATTCAAAGGGCTTACATAACCTCAAAATAGCATCTAATTATTATAATTATGTTGTTAGAGTTCGTGGCTGTGATGGAACTGTATTAGATAAAGGATGAGGTATCAGCCAAAGTTGGATGCGCTGGGTTCAATAAAACACCTGAATAAAACATTTCGACCTAAATTTATTTGGCCGAAATGTTTTATTGAATCCAGCGCATCCAACTTTGGCTGATACCTCCTCCATCATCTAATACACTCATAATTATAATTTAGAACCAACTATGTTATATATCTTAATGCCAACCCCCTTCCATTTGATGGAAGAGGCCTATATTTAGCAGTGGATTGTCGCTATCGACAGGCTGATGATGATGATGATGATGATGTTATATATCAAATAATCATAAATAAATACTAATCTTTTATATCAGTAATTAAATAAATACCTTTCGATACACCTTTCTATAAAAGATAGGCTTATAGAAAAGTTTAGTGGCCCTAATATATTTATTGTAATTCATATATTAATTGTAACAATACAAATTTTATTTAAACTAATGTATTAGGTAGACGTATGTCAACATAATATACACATTTCGAGCACATTTTTCGCAGCTGCTTTAATATTTTAATTTTGAAATCGTTTAGTGGTGGTAATAAGTTTTTTAAACTCACCTAAGTCATAAAAAAACATCTCCAGCAGACGTTTTACATTTAAAATCACTCCAGTGTCAACAAGTCAATTTAATAAAGTAAAGAAAATTTTTTGAAAAATGTTTTTTGAACTTTTTAAAAAAAAATTTTAAATATAAAATACTAGGTAGGTCTCACATAAATAAAAGATCAGATGCTTGAGGACGACTCAATACATCTGATCTTTTATTTATGTGAAACCTACCTAGTATTTTATATTTAAAATTTTTTTTTAAAAAGTTCCAAAAAAAAACATTTTTCAAAAAATTTTCTTTACTTTATTTAATGTTTTACCAAGAACCTACACCATTCTCCCTTAACAAAAAAAAAAGTCAATTTAACTAAATAAATAAATTTTAATTATATGGAGTTTATAAATAAACCTTGTTTCTAACTTTTAAGGAGATAGGTGATGGTTCTAGGTGAAACATTTTAATATAATAATGAAACTTGAGAAAGATGCGAGGTAGGTTTCACAAGAAAAAGAAATAAAACAAAAAAGAGTTTTGAATTCGATATATTTCGGGTGTCAGCCCAGCCCAGCTTCAGGAGTCGGAGAAAACTGAATATAAATTGGAATTTTTTTTTTACAAATAACAATTTTTGGAAATATATGTGTTGAGGGAAAGGTAGGGGTAGGAGGAGAAAGCGTACTGAGAATTAATAATTTCAATCGATGGAACAATTGAGTTTTTAACAGGTGGTGGGAAATTATACCTGGGATTATAAGAAGGAATGGAATGGTACCTGAAAAGGGTTCAGTTGCCTTAATATCAATATGCAATGTGCGAACAATAGAAGGAATTAATAAGTTGTAGGAAATAAGGACAATACCTTATGCAAATATTTTTTATTTTATGCTAACGTTTCGTCAACTGTGTTGAATTCCTCAGGGCTCAAACAAATTAAATTCTTTGCATATTTGTCATTTTATAAATATTCATTCTTAGCAAACACATATAGGCAAAGAAAGATATTTTTAGATTTAAATAGGAAATATTTTCAATCTGTGCCTATATGTGTTTGATAAGAACGAATATTTATAAAATGACAAATATGCAAAGAAGTTAATTTGTTTGAGCCCTGAGGAAGTCAACAAAGTTGACGAAACGTTGGCATAAAATAAAAATATTTGCATAAGCTATTGTCCTTATTTCCCTACAACAACTTATTAATTTAATCGATGGACATAAATAATCAAAATAATAGAAGGAATGTTGAGTTAATTTATTATAATATATAATCAATAATTGTATTTTTATTCACTTCTAATTGGTTATTTAATTTTTTTGAAAGGGCTAATTTAATTTCTGTGGATTCTATGAGATCCAATTTAAGCCCTTTTCTTTCGAAATGAATGGGGATAGCGTTATTATTAGAGGCTGAATGATTTGATTCATGTAAGTGAATGGCGAAGACCGAGGTCGATTCTAAATTAATATTATCGGATCTATTGAGACGATTAAGAGGTCTTACATGCGTAACGTATTTTGAATGGCCGGCCTGTCTGCTCTATATAAAAAAACAATCTTTTTTCATTGATTGATAATGAGAGTGAGAATGATAAATAATATATAGGTAGATAGGAAAGCTGACCAAAAAATTATTATTTGTGATCTGTTAAATTGACTAGTTGTCACAGGAATGATTCTAAATGTAAAACGTCTGCTGGAGATTTTTATTAAAAAAACTTATTACCACAACTAAATGAATTCAAAAAAAAAAAAAAAAAAAATATTAATCCACGCTCTGTTGATTTTCCAGTGAGCTGTGGTAAATGCACTGAAACGTGTATATATCGACTTACGTCTGCCTAATACAATAGTTTAAATAAAAATTTTATTTTTTTCCTTTTCCTAAGATAATTAATGACCCTTTAGCCATTTTATTAAAAAATATGTTGATAACATTTTTATTCCATTACCTTGAAATAAAATAGAAAGTAAATAAAAATTATTTAATAGCTTTCATAACAAATTACAGTTCACATTTGAAAAATAAAATAGATATGAAAATTATAAGATTTGAAGATATACATATAATATTATATAGATTGGTCTCGTAAACCAACATGTTCGGGAAGATATCTAAATTTTAAATTGTTATAAACAATCATTTGTCGACTCTTTAGTAAGAAAGTCTATGATAAAATTTAATAATAATGATAAAGAACATTTAAGATCCATCTTTCTCATACATAAAAGTATTATCCGCATATATCAAGAAAATATTTTACAATATTTAAACAAAAATAATATTTTAAACCAGTGATTCCCAAACTGTGGGTCGTGAGCAGATATTAGGTGGGCCCTGAAACTGATAGGATGATAGTCTCAAGACGATTTTGACAATATCTCAAGCGCGGCTCGTTTTATTGACAAATTCCGTGTACTTTTTGATCAGAGTAGTATATCGGAAGGGCTTAGAGTGTAAACCTGCTAACTCCATTTTTTATAATATATGACATATTAATACCGTTCGAAAGAAAAAGAGATGCAGCATCGTCCAAGTAAAACTGCTACTTAAAATTACGATCCTAAGTTGTAGAAAAAATGTGCAAATGGTTTCTTTCCATAACAACAATATTAAATTTTGTTTGTTTTTTCTTTGCCCTGTAAAATTTCCTTGTTGTGAGTTAGCAGGTTTACAGTCTAAGGCGATGATATGTGCCCATAATTATGAAAGTGTTCTAAGTCATTGATTGTTAGTTTCGAGATATTTAAAGTTTTATAAAATAAACAAGATTCGAATTCTGTATAATGAGACAACTAGAAATCTACTTAACGGTTCAATTTTATGCGATTTTTCAAAACCGACATCTTATTACTGTACTTTTTTAAATGGATGGAACAGAAAATATGAAAAAACTAATTTTTTGACTTAGTCCACTTTCATAATTATGGGCACAACGTGTTCGGGAAGATATCTAAATTTTAAATTGTTATAAACAATCATTTGTCGACTCTTTAGTAAGAAAGTCTATGATAAAATTTAATAAAAATGTTAAAGAAAATTTAAGATCCATATCTTTCCCATACATATAATCATTATTCGAATTAAACAAAAATAATATTTTCAAACTGCGGGTCCTGTGCGGATATTAAGTGGGCCCTGAAACTGATAGGACAATAGTTGCAAGATGATTTTGACAATATCTCAAGCGCGGTTCGTTTTATTGACAAATTCCAGGTACTTTTTGAACAGATTAGTATATGGTTATTGTAAAAGGTGGGTCACGAACTTTGAAATTTTTTTTTAGGGTGGTCGCGGACCAGACAACTTTGGGAACCACTGTTTTAAACCAACCATTATTTTTTTCAAAATTGAAAGATATCTTCTTAAATTAAAATAATTTAATTTACTAAATTGATTGCTTAAATTGTGATAGAACAGACAAAACACTATTTAAAATCTGGAATTTATCGACATATTAATATGTTTAATAATAATTAAGTTGAGAAAATAGTAGATCTCTTAACTTAATTATTCTTGGCGAATTTAACTTGGCTACACATAAGATTTCACTACTTTTTCGAACTTGGCCTGTTTTTTCACAGAATGTTTTGGTTGAGATTCTTTTTATCATGACCGTTGCAAACGTTTTAAGATTGTTTTTTAATAAAAGATTTGTATTTATTTATATTTATAAAACAATCACTAAAATTTTCAATGTATAAAATACTTTTTTTTTCTTTTTCAGCTAACGCTGCTAATTCTAGTTCGTCAAATAATATCACGGCAGTACAAATTAAATTAGAAGGTCAAGAAAATCCTGAAACAATAACAGATATACAAAATTATCTTGACACTTTCAATAAAGAAATTCAAGGAGGTGACCAAGTTCAGCAAGTCACAGGTAGGAATATTTGAAAAATAAATATACTAATTATTCAATTACTTATAAATTTAAATCCTTATTAATTTCGATAGAAGTTCAACAAGTTGTTTCCGATGACAATGAAGAAGGGACTTATTTTGTGGAACAAGGAGGATTGTATTTTTATCCTGCGAATTCCAAATCTCAACAAGTGATGACCGTAGTTTCAGGTAAGAACATTTTTAATTTAATCTAATCATTTTTTAACTCCTTGTTTATATATCTGACCTACTAAATATATCATCAATAATTAAAATCATTTTAACATGAAAACTAATTTAAAACAAAACCGTCTCAATAATTATTGAGATGTTAAATTGCTTTGCTCCCATATCCTCTTAAGCCATATTTACTATGATCTTTGGAGATGTCTATGCCAGGGGCTCTCAACACAAGGGGGAATTTTAGTATTTCAACGTGGGAATTAATCTGCGTACAAATTTCAAAAATTTTAAAGAACTGGTAAAAAACTGCTTTCTCATTAGTTAAATATTACTTATCTTTATCGGTAAATTAAAAAATGATATCTTGTATTTTCAATATTAAAAGCATATTATGTAAATTAAACTTTTTGAGTTAGAAAATCCTGGAAAGGAGGGAATGGGATTCTTAACCAATTTAAGAAGGGTTCATTGGAAGAAAAAGGTTGAGAACCTCTGGTCTTTGGAGAGTATTTTCCATTTTTCCATCTTTAGCTTCGAGATCATTTGCAGAACCTTAGAAATTTTAAATACAATCAATAAATTAAATGTCTATATAAACTGATAATGCAGTGTGCATGTCCATATTATTTAATCATTCTGGAAATTTAAGTATTATTATCTATGGTGGGGGATACGTTAAACGGAGTGCAAATCAAAAGAAATAAATCAAAATTAATACAATAATTTATAATCAATAATAATCAATTTGAGCTCTATATATAAATAGCATTTGAAATATAAATTGTAGAAATTTTTTGTCAATTTATTTATTTTTTTTCTAATGATATTGATGTGAGAAGGAGATACACCAAAAAGGTGCATCCCCTAAAGGCCTGGGTTGGCCCCACCATCATGAACAGAAGAGGAAGAGGGGATTTTATGGGCTGGGTAGAGGTTGAAGGTGCCTGTTGGATGCGGGTCTTAAACAGCTGAAGGTTATAAGTTGCGGGAAGACGGTGGCTGGAAGTGAGTTCCAGTCTCTGGATGTCATAGGGATAAAGAGTTGGCGAAAGCCTTGGTTCGGCTTTTATCCAATTTGACAGCGAAGGGGTGCTGAGCTTTCGAAAACCTCGTGTTTCTAGCAAAGAGGGCTTTAGGGGGGATAATTGATTTCAGCTCTACTGAACAGACATCATGATAGTATCTTTAGTACAGGGAAAGGGCAGAAACGGTTCTTCGGTGAGCCAGCGAGTCGAGTGGGTTTGCTAGGGCCGGGTCTCCTATTAGTTTAATTGCTCGCTTCTGAATTGCATCCAGTGTAGCAAGAGAATGCTTGGAGGCACCCCTCCACAGATGAGAGCCATATTCTAGACAGGGACGAATTTGAGCATTATACAGTGTAAGAAGTTGACTGGGAGTATAAAAGCGTCTAGACCTAAATAGGAGACCAAGCTTACGCGCTGCAGCTTTAGCAGTGGTTGAGATATGGTCAGACCCTACTGTGACGCCTAGCATTGAAATTTTATCACTGAATTCCAGTGAGTTTGAATCAAATGATATGTTTGGGGGGCTTCTGTCGACGCGCCTAGAAATAAGGCAACACTGAGTTTTCACTGAATTGATTTGTAAAAATAATAATATTATTGTTTCGTAAACATTTATTTTAGTAATACATATATTAATTATTATAATTAAAATTTTCCTTGCAAAATAGAAAAATAATTTATAATAATGTTTTAAGAAAATGTCTTAAAATAAAAAAAATTATAAAAAAATCGCTCAATCGCTTTGCTAAGTTGTTAATGATGTTGAATATTTATTGATTATTGATTTTATACTTACTAAATTTATAACAATTCAAATATATATTAATATACATTTTTTTTATGATGTAAATTATATATTTCAAAAAATCTAATTTTCCTTAAATTTCAGAAGCTAATTCTGATGGAGAAAATAATACTGAGGCATCGACAACTTATGTTTCTATGCCTCAAGAAACAAGCCAGGATGGATCATCAACTGAAGTCGCTGAAGAATCTGGACAAATTAATTCTTCTGACGCTTATCAAACTGTTACTATTGTGCCTTCAGATACGAACTCGGGTGAAGTTAGTTATGTGCTTATTGTTCAACAGCCTGATGATAAAGATGAAAAGGGGGGAGAAGATCAAGATCTTACCGTTTATGATTTTGATGATGCTGAAGACGGGAGTATGGCTGTGGTAAGAAACTAATTTTAAAAATATATAAAAAGAACAAATATATATAATATACATATAGTATTATTAAATAGACTGGGCCAATGTGTGTTCAAGATTTTGGACCAGGGTTAATCGTAAGCTTAAATTTTCAATTTTTTCAGGGAACGGCCTATAATTTTTTTCCTATTTGGGTAAAATTACATTTAGGATTTGTTCTAATTCATTTTTTTGCTTTCACTGTCGAATCTCCAAAAAAATGCACTTTAGAATAGTTATTTCTCCACTATTAATCATAAGTTTCCTGTATTTGATTCGATAGCAAATCGAATGCAGGTGATTTTTGTCAAATATTAAGTGAAAATAATATCCGAATTTATATATTTCTAACATGAAATAATGAAGTTAAATAAATTTATAATTTTCTCTTTAATATATCAAAGAATAATTAACATATTTACGAGAATTGTTTTGATCGCGCTTTTTAATTTTATATATCTTGTTTAAAAAGCGCGATCAAAACAATTCTCGTTAATATGTTAATTATTCTTTGATATATTAATGAGAAAATTATAAAATTATCTCCACTATTAGTTATGGACCAAAATTTAGATTTTAAGATAATTCCTCTATCAATTTCCTCGTCATTTGCAACCATTATTAGTGCGATTTTAAATAAAAATAACTCGAAGCTATTATCGTTATCTATAAAAATTTTCTCCTAAAAATATTAGGATAAAAAACAGAATCCATCCATTAAGGATTGGACAAACTTTTGAAACAGAAGAGCTCTAGACCTTTTTGAACAATTTAGAAATTATTCGAGAACCATAAATATATTTTAACCAATAAAAAAAATTTAAAGTTTTATTAAAACAATCTATAATATTAATTATATCTTTATTAAATGAATAAACACATGAAAAATCGCTCTCATTGATTTTAATCTGTCTTTTCAATGAGCTTGCATTTTCTTAGAAAATGTCTTATGTCTAGTTTGAAGCTAGTCATTGTTAATTTAAGGGGGTTCGTGACTGTTTATCATTTTTATAAGAAAATTCTCAAATTTTTACCATCGAATCATTGATGTATTAAATATTTATTCCCGAAATTTGAAGTTGATCGTCTGTCCCATTATCGAGAAATAAATGATTGAAAATTGTCCTTTTAACATGGAAGTAAATGGACCGAGCTTTTAAAAGGGCTATAACTTCTATACAAATTATACCATTTTCAACAAATTTATATAGATCAATAATTCAACTTTTATGAATCGAATGATACATTTTTCAATAGATTTGACAGTCTAGTTAATTAGTTATTCATAAATGTAAAAAATAAAAAGTTATTTGCAGCCAACAGAATATAACAAAAACACTAGTGTAGAATTCCAACTCTATTTCTTGAAATCGTTTTTGTGTTAAATAAATGTTTTTATAATGAGAAAAAATTTATCTCAATATTCTTTTATTAATATTATCAAAACAAAGATTTTTATTCGAAATTAACCTCATTATTAACAATTTTTTTAATTAAAAAATTTAGTAGGCAGAAGTTGTCAGTCTGCAGAAATACAAAAGATTTTTTCGAAGATCAACCAAATAGATAAGCTGTCCCGAACCTCCTTAAGGCTCGATTACAAGTTAGCAAGCAATTAGTTAATTCGTTTCCAAGTTAACAATAATTCCCCATTTAATGAAATTCTTTTTGAAAATGATTGCTCACATAAATATATAGACCCGAAGATAATGAGAACACCAAATATTCACATAAGGAAATTTTATTTGTGAATTAACTTCTACTAAGGGTACAGTGAAGCGTGCCTTTGAAGCAGGAGCCTGACTTCAAGCCCCGTTGCTTGCAAAAATTTGACCAGATCACCAATTTAAACTGTACACATACACATTATATAAATTAAAAATCAGATAAGACCGGACTAAATGGACTTGAATCGATAGTCAAATAAGCTGACGTGTTCTGATGTGGCCATCCACTTGACTTTACCATAAAACCTGACACCTCACTTATATTTAATATTTAATAAAATTATTTATAATCATGTAGGGGAGCCTAGATTTTCATTTTTTGACCCCCCCCCCCCATTTTAGGCGTTTAGTTTGTGCATTTTTAGACTCCAGGGGGCCCACTGATTATGTATACAAAATTTGGTTGAGTTTGGTACAAGAGCCTAGATTTTCATTTTTTGACCCTACACCCTCCCCCCCATTTTGGACGGTTATTTTTTGCATTTTTAGACTTCTGGGGTCCCACTGATTATGTATATAAAATTTGTTTGAGTTTGTTAAATGGCCAAGATTTTCATTTTTTGACCCTATCCCCCCCCTCCCACCCCCGATTTTGGGCGGTTAGTTTTTGCATTTTTAGACTTCTGGGGTCTCCACTGATTATGTATACAAAATTTGGTTGAGTTTGCTCAAATGGCCTAGATTTTTAATTTTTAACCCCCCCCCCCCACACACAGACTAACTAACAGACATTTTGACAAAACAATTATTATCTCGAAAAATATAATTTTTTCGATGTTCACTTATTAGGACTTTTTTGTAGACCGAAATGCCATGGTTTCGCTCAATTTTTTTAATCAAAATAGTTTCAGCCGTTTTTGAGATATTTCGAAAAAAAGAAGGAATAAACCACTTTTTTCATGCACGATTACAATACTTGACCATACCCTACCTAAAGTAAAAAAAATTCTAGGAAGAAATGAAAAGTTGAACAAAATGTTACTCCAGTTCTATAAAGAAAAAATTTGGGCTTTGGACATCACATTTGCCCAGTCATTATAATTATTTATATTATAATTACTCATTATAAATTATTAAAAAAATATTGAACCCTAATATTTCTTTTATTTTTTAGGAATCTGGTGATGAAGATGATAAATCAAAAATTATTAAAATTATTCCTAAAAAATCTCAAACAGTTACCCAAGCACACATGTGTAATTATTGTAATTATACAAGTCCAAAAAGGTATTAACATTAAAATAACAATTCAAAATATTTTTTATGGTTATGATTCCATTTTATTAATTTTTTTTTTATTTCAGGTATCTTTTATCCAGACATATGAAATCTCATTCAGAAGAACGTCCTCATAAATGTAGTGTTTGTGAAAGAGGTTTTAAAACCTTAGCTTCTTTGCAAAATCATGTTAACACACACACAGGCACAAAACCTCATAGATGTAAATTCTGTGATAGTGCTTTCACAACGTCAGGTATGTGAATTTAATTAATGAAACCAAGATTGACATAAAGTCACCCGCTATTTTTGATTTAAAAAAAAATATTTTTTGCTCTTTATTAGTTTAAAAAGTAAAATTATATATATATAAAATACTAGGAAATAGTTGGGAAGGTCATTTTAAGCAAAAAATGTGATATGAACTTA
The DNA here is from genome assembly GCA_024734495.1 of Forficula auricularia. NCBI lineage: Eukaryota > Metazoa > Arthropoda > Insecta > Dermaptera > Forficulidae > Forficula > Forficula auricularia. The sequence continues at coordinate 1,193,625 of JALMQS010000066.1, read as the reverse complement.
GGTCCTATTTCATTCCTGTACAGAACTACGGCTGATCAAATTTTCATAAATATGTATATACCAGGTGAGTTTTTTATCTTGAGACATTCTTATAATTCAAAAACAGTGCATTATAGGAGAAAAAGTTTCAAATAAAAGTTTATTTATATCGAGGGGGAAACTAAAATAAGCTATTGTTTGTTGGCCTAGAACAAGATTTCAAGGTTATTTCAAGGTCAACTTCTGTTTTTTAAATAGAAACCTATATTTTTCTTTATATTGCCTAAATTTACGAAAAAACCTGAACAACTTTCATAAGAACTATTTTTTTATACGACATCAAATAAACAAAATATTGAATCAATTAGATCTCAAAAATAAAACCAAACAATAATTATTCTTAACAATTATTCAACTTAATTATTAAATAAGAATGATCAAATAGTTAATTATTAAATAAATAATTTAATAATAATTAATCATTTAATAATTTTCCGACACTGTTCTGAGACATTCCAGAGTGTATCGAAAGTCTTCTGGATGAATTCCAGTTCCCTTGTTTTTTTTAACAGATTTACAACACGATAAAATGAAGCTTGTGAGGGTCTATTCCTATCAGGAAAACGCTCGGCATTCATTTCAATGGCAGCCCTATAACACTTCTTCCACTTTCACCATAAATTAAGTCCATTTCAATTCAGTCTTCAAAAAAAATGCTCCATTTTTATTATGGCAATACAATATAACTATCTACTGGATTGACACGAGAAATAAACTTTTTTAAACTCAAGAATTTTAACTAGTTGTATTAAGTAGAAAATAATTTCTTAAATCTGTGTATAATAAAGTTTTAAGATCAATATAAACACTTATTTTCATTATTGTGACTTTTCAATTTAATAATCATTTATTTAATAATTAATTATTTAATCATTATTATTTGTTAATTATATTGTTAAAAATAATTATTAAGATTTTTTTTGAGATCTAATTGATTCATGTATTTTGTTTATTTGATGTCGTATGGGAAAATAGTTCTTATTAAAGTTGTTCAGTTTTTTTTTTTGTAGAATATGGTGGCTTAAAGAAAAATATAGGGTTCTATTTATAAAACAGAACTTAACCTTGAAATCCCTTTGAAAGCTTGTTCTACGTTGACATCAACTTTCCCTTCCCTTCGGTAATGCAATGGTCTTTCGAAATCCATAGGAGCTGCATCTTTACTGATGCTCCCCTTCTTGCATTCGATTGCATAAAAAAAAAATGCCGAAAAGCCAAAAAAAACCTGTAAATCAGCTCCTTTGGTGGTTTTGATGGTGTTCTGTTTTTAAATAATAATTTGTATTAATTGTGTTTCCATTGTTAAATATTTATTAAATTTATGTACATATTTGTAAATAGAATTTTGATCAGCTGTAGTTTTATAAACAAGTGAAATAGAATCTTATATTAAATTGAAAGTTTTTGCCGAGAGTAGCAGAATTTTTTATATATTGAAGGAGACAATAAAAGAGTGTGTCTTCTGCTGGAATTATAAATTTTATTTATTTATAACGAGACTATAGTTTCGAGGGCTTTGCCCTCTTCATCAGAAGCTTCTAACCTTACCACATGAAAAATGTTAACCTTTCATTCATAAATTAATTCCTGTGAATACATTGTAATAGACTGATGAAGAGGGCAAAGCCCTCGAAACTATAGTCTCGTTATAAATAAATAAAATTTATAATTCCAGCAGAAGACACACTCTTTTATTGTCTCCTTCAAGAATCTTATATGTTGGATGGAAATTGTAAGGTGTTGCGGAAAGTAGAGTAAGGAATTTTTTGTCGAAGGAATATTTCAACTTTAATGTGTATAATAAGGTGGACAATGCATGTAGTGTTTCGGGCTATTGGAAATACCCTTCATCAGACTTATGTGTACAAAAAATTGTATTATGAGTCTCAACGGAAACATCGGCGCAGGATCGCTGTGGATTTCATCGTGGCTCCAACACAATTTTATAGAATCTTATGTTGATTTAACATTAACATTTTTTGCTTTAATGAACTCTCCAACAATTTCCCAATTTTTTTATACTAGTTTTGAATCACCCTACTATATATATATACAGGGTGATTCATCGGTCTGTCCTCTCTTTATAACTCTTTTATTTTAAGTCGGAGAGAAAAACTCTTCAAATATAATTTATATGATATATTATTGTCTATCTACGTACCATATGCATTTGTATACAGGGTGCTCGGTTTAAGCGCAACAATATATAACTTTATATTTTTAGACAAATTGATTTTTAAACTGAAAGTTTTAATTATTTTGTTAAAGCAATTTGAACCGCTAAAGTTAAATAATATGACCATTAATTTCTTATGTTAATTCTACATTAAGAAAATTATTTTTTGATTTTATTGAAAAGGAAAAATAAATAGAGCATCCGACGGGTTTCGAACCCGTGTCTCTCTCCTTTACGCGAAGAGCGGTTTAACCAACTAGCCCACGGACTCTCCCGCCGAATAAGCTCTTAAGATGGAATGTCATTTTTCTTTTTCGCGGTTTTTTCTATTTATAGTATAGTTACTTAATTTTTAGACATTGATTTTTAAACTTAAAGTTTTAATTATTTTGTTAAAGCAATTTGAACCGCGAAAGTTAAATAATATGATCAATGATTTCTTATGTTAATTCTACATTAATAAAATTATTTTATTATTTTTTGATTTTGTTGAAAAGGAAAAATAATAGAATTAACATAAGAAATTATTGATCATATTATTTAACTTTCTCGGTTCAAATTGCTTTAACTTTATATTTCTTAATGGAACACCCTATATATTTATTTTGATAGTAAATTGGATTCCCTTTAAAAAAGTATTAAGTAATTAAGGGGTCTAAAATTATAAATTAAGAAGTTATTTACCTTTATTCCTTGAATGAAATTTTTGTATCATGTTATTGAAGGAGACAATAAAAGAGTCTTCTACTGGAATTATAAATTTTATTTATAACGATATTTGAAGGAGACAATATCTCCTTCAATATATAAAAATTCTGCTACCCTCGGCAAAAAAACTTTCAATTTATCATGTTATTATTAACAAAGTAAGCTATGGAAAGAATAAAGGTAAATAACTTCTTAATTTATAATTTTAGACCCCTTATTACTTAATACTTTTTTTAAAGAGAATCTAATTTACTATCAAAATAGATAAATATATAGGGTGTTCCATTAAGAAATATAAAGTTACATATTGTTGCGCTTAAACGGAGCACCCTGCATACAAATGCATATGGTACGTAGATACACAATGATATATCATATAAATTATATATGAAGAGTTTTTCTCTCTGACTTAAAATAAAAGAGTTATAAAGAGAGGACAGACCGATGAATCACCCTGTATATATTATATAATATACATAAATGAATTTATAGTTGAATAAAATTTGAAGGCAACAATTTATAAATCTTTAATTTTTTCATATTTTGATTATTCTTGGTTTGAACATAATGAGAATTTGGTTACGGGTAATAATTTATTTTACCAAAAAATTACTTTTTGGGTATCTAAATTTAATAAAAAAATTTTTTTTTTTTTATAAAAGTAGTATTTTTAAAATTTATTAACTACAATTTTAATTACTTTTGGAGGCATGAATCAACAAAAAATTATTAATTATAATTTTAAAATTGTATTTTTCATTGATTAAATTTAAATTAATCGTTAAACTAATTAAATTAAATAAGGATTATTCTTTATATAATATTTAATTTGCTTTTATTAATTATAAATAAATTTAATCAAGATCGTTGCGTTTGTGTGCCGATGTGACATAAGAATGCATGGTATCAATGTGCTTGCATGTTTGTTGTACCGAATATATCATTATTGAGTCAAACCAGGCTTAATTGCTTAATTATTACTTCCGCGTCAAAATTAATTAAAAAAATTTAATCTAGTTCTATGATTATGACATTCTTTTATTATTCGCGTTTACAAACTAACTAAAATTGATAATTTAACGAAGATATTGACATTTTCGGTCAAACACCGATATCTGTTTGCACGCAGCTCACTAATGCGCGCATTGCGCTAATGAGAGTGTGTGAGAAGGCCAATCACTGACCAACACTGATTGTGCGCAATGCTACTTTCAATCGATAAATCAAATAAATGTTTTGGTTTGCTCCGCAGGTGAACTCGTTAGACATGTTCGGTACAGACATACACACGAGAAACCTCATAAATGTTCCGAATGCGAATATGCAAGTGTGGAATTGAGTAAATTGAAGCGTCACATTCGGTGTCACACAGGCGAACGACCTTACCAGGTGAGCTACTAAAAATTATTATTTAGTTTATAATTAACTCTTTAGGTGAACTGGTGCGGCATGTCCGGTATCGGCACACTCACGAGAAGCCTCACAAATGCTCAATCTGCGATTATGCTAGTGTTGAACTTAGCAAAATGCGCAATCATATGCGCTGTCACACAGGCGAACGTCCTTATCAGGTATTTTTTGCTGAAGGTTTAATCTAAATTAATTTGGATAAATAAGTAAATTGCTCAAGATGACAATTGATGTTTACTTTCACTTACATATGCGAAGCATCAAAGTTAAAGTAATTATTACATACAATTTCAATTTTCAGTCTTATATCTTCACAACTATAAAAGTTAATTTTATTGAGACAACTACAAGTGATATTATTCGATGGTATTTAGATACAGAAACTGAGTTTAGAAAAATAAAACGAGTTTTATGGGCGTCAGAGCCGAAATTCACTCGAAAATAGTGTATGCGAGTGTGCACAATGATATATCTCAGCATCTAAGTCACAGAGCAACGAGATTTGAAACTTAAGGTAGTTGTTTCGCGACAATACTAGCAAAAAGTTAATGCTAGAGTATATAGAACAGACAATAAGGATTCATAAATCATAAGCCCAAAACTTTTTGCTCTTTATGTACCGATTCTAGCCAATCCCGTGGTCGTTTTACAAATCTGCCACCGTTATAAGAGATTGAATATTTTTATATTAAAATGACAGATAAAATTCATTTTAAAGGTCGATTTATTTCTATGAAAATCGTTTTGTTATTTTTTAACAAATGTAATCAACGCCTACGTTACACCTTATGAAAATTATAATTTTGAAAAAATCTAGCGTATCCGCGCTTTATACATCTTTCGCTGGTTAAATAAATGCGCTGTTGCCAAATTGTTTTTAGTGTAAATTTTTTAATACATTTTTCATTATTATCTCAGAAACTATGTTGTAACTATGAATCAAAATTGTCTTAGAATATGTATTGGTTATTGTTTAATGTTGGTTTAGTTTTTTATAAAAATGGTAAGAAGGGTTTCTTAATTACGTATAATCAAATATGTATGTAAATTTTCCGATATCCCGTATAGTGCAATGTATAAGAGTCTGAAAAACTATTTTTGAAATTCAATATCTCCGGAACTATATTGTTCATAAATTTCGTTTTGCCACCAATCGATGCAGAAGGATTTAAATAATAATCTGTCTAAATTTCAAAAAAATCCTAAGAAAACCCATTTGGCGGAACAACTACCTTTAGCTAGGAATCAGCTAGCAATTGAAATAAGTTACACATCTTTTGTGAAGTGTATTTTTTCTTTTTTTTTTCTCAATTGAAACACTGAACTAATTTGAATATTGCTAGCGAAATTTCAAAGAATGTGAGCTTGTAAGTGAAAGTCGTTTAGTGTACATACCAGTTGGATTTTATTTCTTTTCAATTGTCTGCATTTAATTTATCTAAAAAGGACCAGCCAGCCTGCTTTTACTTATGGTCAGCAAAATTATTGTTTTTCTACATGATTACATTTATATAAAATAACATTTCTTCATTCATTTTGATGCTCTAATGGACTACCAATGGTGAAATAAAAGTAGTTGAAATTTTTTTGTTAATTATTATTAATATTTATCTTAACATATTGATAGAGATTTTCTTTAGGAGACGGACTGGTATAAATATGCAATTGGATGTTGATGAAAGCAGTCCACGGTCATTTATATATATCTCATTAACATATGGATCATCAATTGCTTGTTACTTTGTTTTCTATTCGAGATGAAAAAGAATTTTTATAATGTTTTTTTGGCATTGTCAAAGGAGACAGAAAGTAACTATTTTTTGAACTACTTTCATTGACTTTTTGTTACCCTGAAGAAGGAGAGAATAAATCTCCGAAACGTCGGTTTAACAAATAAATGTAAAATAATAAAACCTCTATAGTCTTATTTTTTACAACCACCGAGGACTGCTTTCATCAACATCCAATTGCATCTTAACATATTTTTCTTAAATCAAATACTACATTATGATCAATATCATATTAGATAAGAAAGCAACAGTGTGATTTGACCCATATTTTCAATTTATTTGTAAGTTGTCAAGATATTAAGTAAAACTATGCATTCATATTTATGGAAGACAATTAAATATATACTCAACTTTTTTTCTAAAATTATTTTCACAAGTATTGTATCACTACTAATCGTGCAGAGCTCATGTTCGATCCTACCTTCAATAAATAAGTCCATTTAAACTTTAGCAGCAGATAAATAAAGAACCTTTTCTTGGAATCAAAAAGCCTAACTTTAGAAAAACTCTTTATCATTATCATATTTAAAACATTTAAGATCTATTATATTTATTAGTCATTACTTTTCATCAAAGACAAAATTTCATAAAAAGCTCTCACAAAATTATGCCTTCTTGAAATTTTGCATACATGTCATGTAAAGGAGGTGAGAGAAAAAAGTGGACATCATTTCACTGTCTGCAACATTAACAAAAACAGGACAAATAAACAAAAAATACAGTTTGTTGCCAATATTTTGAAGTTTCTTTAAATTTATTAGCGCTACATGCAAGAGAAAAAATTCACATAAAAGCTTCCCATATTAATTTTTGTAAATGCAGCGGTATTTGAGTAAAATTGAATTGAATATAAATTGTTTTAATCTATAAAACCCCTCGAAACTACTCTAAAATGTTTATCGCCCAGCACTTTGCCTTAAGAAGGTTCTTTCTCGACAATCCACACAAAAAGTATTAGCCTCGTAACCACTCTATATAAATATGAACGGTGCCAAAATTTTAGGTTATGTTTTTTTAACGTGACTATACTTTTTACACTACTATATTCTCTTATGAAAGGATCGTTTTCAAGCCATTGATATTATATCTCCTCCACTAAAAATAATCGCCCAAATATGTTTTTTTTTTATTTTTTGATCAAGACTACGAGGTAAATAATTTCAACTTTTTTTTAAGTTACTCCGAATATATTATTCTAACAAGATGGTGAAAGACCTTCAATGAAAAAAAATAAAATAATGATCATTTTCCCACCCTTTCCCAAACTACTAAATGTAAAAAATTTCATTTTTAATTGCAATTATTTCATGTTTGGTGTGATAAATCGTCTTCAAATTTTAACAGTGTATTTATTATGCTTTTAATGACTTATATTCCAAGTTTCGAAGACTTCTTGAATTTTTGCATTTGTGAAAGAACTACCTTAAATACGCATATTTTCTCTAGTAAATAGCAATTATCCGATCTAAAAAATTCATAAAAGATTTTAAAAAGGAAAGATGATATATTTATTTTAAATTCTTAATTTTTGAATTAGTACAACCGATTATAAATGCTTTACTTCATTTTTAGAACCCCTGCTGACTGGACTATTATTCAATTCAATTTCATTACTCAAGCTATCACACTCGCTATTTTATCTAATATATGTATATTTGAACAATAGAAATAACTTTTTTTTTATATACTTATTCAAAAAGTATTTGAATTATAATTTTTTACATTTTATTGAAATTTTATATTATAGTTTTACTTCATTAAGTTGAATTTAATAAATTATAATTGGAGGAAAAAGTGAAAACTTTTTCAAGACTTGATGCATTGCGCAACAGGCATTTCTTGTTTTTATCTATATATTTTTTTTTTCTATTACAAAATAATTTATTACCGCCTTTGGATATAAGCTATCTTTGAATTAAATAATTATTTCAATAAATATAATTGCGTTAGTGAGTGTTGAAAAAGTAAACCTTTTCCTCCAATGTTCTTTTATATTCATGAACTAAAAGGAATTACAACCAGTGAGAAATTATTATAAAACAATCAATAAATTAATTAATTAGTCGTGAAATGTTTCAGAAATCATTTTCCCTTTATCAAAAATAAAATTTAAAGCTTAAGTCTAATTTTTATTATTGATAAATAACAGAAAAAGATATCCCAAAATGTTTTTTTTTTTAACTATTTTTTGATTGTTTTATAAAAAAATTTTAATTAAAGTAATTTTTTTTTTTTTTTTTTTTTGGCTTATCGGCCTTTCTAGCCATAAGCCTAATTACGATACTAGATATATTTTTTTTTTAATTTGTCTCTACCCCCGGGGTCAGATTTTAGCTGGATGCCTCGAGTCGGATTCGAACCCGGGTCCCCTGGTTAGCTCGCTGTCATGCTACCGCCTAGCCTATCTGACCCCCCATTGATAAAAAAATTAACAAAAAATGGTTTGAATGAGACAATAAAAGAGTGTCTTCTGCTGGAATTATAAATTCCTGTGAATCAATTGTAATAGACTGATGAAGAGGGCAAAGCCCTCGAAACTATAGTCTCGCTATAAATAAAATTTATAATTCCAGCAGAAGACACACTCTTTTATTGGCTCCTTCAATATATAAAAATTCTGCTACCCATGGCACAAAAACTTTCAATTTAAAAAATGGTTTATTAATACTTGGTATAATTGAAAAGTTTTTGTTTTGCCGAGAGTAGCAGAGTTGTTGATTCACAAAGAGAAACAAAAGAGGCTGTCCTCTGCTTGATGCAAATAAACATACACACATATATATCGAAATTATATATCTGTATATATATATTATTTATTTGTTTGAGACTATAGTTTCGAAGGCTTGGCCCTCTTTTTTTAATCAGGTCCAAGCCTTCGAAACTATAGTCTCAAACAAATAAATAATATATAATTTCGATATATATGTGTGTATGTTTATTTGCATCAAGCAGAGGACAACCTCTTTGTTTCTCTTTGTGACTATTTGGTATGTTCTTCTTCTATTTACAACAGCAGGACAATGACTTAGCATACTTTAATTATGTTCATTAAATATTGGAAAAATTGTTTCCTTTGCTCTCTCAAGACATTTACAAAGACAAAAGTGGAGTAAATATCTTCTAAATGATCTAATGAATGTTTAAAATATGCTCAGCGGTGTAGAGGTCGAGAGATTGAGCAGACTTCTGCGAAACGATGTGTTTTTCCTCAACCATTCAAACAATGCATCTGCTTTTTAAGAAGGTCATCACGCAGAAATATCAAGTCAGGGCCAAAATGTTGGGCATAATGACGAAGGAAGATGTGTAACATTTGCTGATCATCATTCCTTCCAGAAAATCGAGCCCATTTGACGAAGTGGTATTTCAACCCAAAACATGATGCATAAGGAGAAATCATTAATTTGTCCTCTACTTGATGCAAATAAACATTCATTATATATATGCAGTATATTCTTCTAAGTCGTATGCCCCATAAATAAGGCGTCGTGATCGTATATATAAATCGCAGTATATGTATATGTTAATTTGCATCAAGCTTAGACCATGAAATATATAGACACGCCCTGGTGTCGATTTGGTGAGACCAACATCAACTAGAGAATGTGATGTCATCTGTAGGTAGGAACACCCAGAAATAGCATGGCCACTATAGGGATTATTATACATTGAGATAAATTTATCGTAGTTTAGATTATTTATTTTGGATTCCAATAATCGCAAATTAATATTACCAAAATATTTATGCGAGAACGTGACGTCATCTGTAGGCGATGTTGGCCTCACTTCACTCTGTGTGGAGAGTAGCAGAGGGTGTGTCTATATAATTTCATGGTCTAAGGCATCAAGCAACCTCATTGTTAAAGATAAAAGTAAATAAATGTTATATGAAATATTCATTTGCTATGAGTTAAGATTTCTAGGCCACTTGTTTCACATTAAGATTTAAAAAAATAAAAGATTAAATTTTTTCAATATATATATTTCGAGCTGTAAGCTCTTCTTCAGGAAAGTACAGAATTATAACATATTAACTTAACTAATAGTAAATGAATATTTCATATAAAATTTATTTATTTTTATCTTTATTAAACCTTGCACCTACACCACAAGCCCTATTAATTACTGTTTATTAAAGATAGT